>PVJA010029130.1:0-26958 GCA_004027025.1 Myocastor coypus | reverse complement strand
AAAATGTTATTTATTTGGAATTACAGTTTTGAAGTAGCCACCAAAATTATTTTCTGGTACAACATGAGGAATTGTATTGCAGGGTCATGGCATTAGAAAGGTTGGAACCACTGGTAGGGTCATGTCCTCTGAAGCAAAATCTTGGAGTGGTTTTGTGCTCAGGATCCTTCCAGGGGCCAACTGGGCATATTTTTTTTTTTAATATCAACATATTACAGTGGGGAAACTAAGGCTTCTGTACATTGCATAATGTCTCCGGGTAATGAATTATAGACAGGAGAATTTATAAAGTTACTTTTCTAACTCTTAAATACTCTCTTGTCACCTAAATCAGGCTGATGATGATGGCATGAGACTTTTTCTTACAATTACTAAATAGAAAATAAAATTCTAAAAAAGGGGGCCTGCTGTAGAGGTTCAAAATTAGAAATGACATCATGACCTCATCTCTTGGACATAGGGTGCACAACAGTAGGAATGGAATGAAATTTAGCCCTGAAACTAGGAGATGACAGAAATGAGATTGGTGTTGTTCACAAGAGTGGGTAAGATGAAATCTAAAGCAATAAACAGGGCTACTCCTCTGTTTCAGAGATAATAGAAACCAAGAAAATTAGAAACACAAAAGCTGGAGGGAGGAAAAGCATGCTTATTTCCTGTGAGTGGTTTTCTTATGATGGTCAAAAAAAAAAAAAGTCTATAACTTTCCATTTTCACAGAGAAAAGAAAACATAAGGGCAGCTGGATAAAGAAAATAAGATGAGAGATGGAGGGTCCTTAACCTGGGCCAAAGAAGGAAGACCATTATTTTAGGAGAAGAAAGTAATTGCTGAAATTAATCTACAGGACATACCTGTCCAGAGTTAGAATGTTTAACTTAACTGTTTGATTAATTTATCGACAAGGATACTCCTAATAATAATGGAACCAATTGTAAAACCTGGTAGACATGAGAAAAGCTAGGTAGTGTATCACCCTACAGAGCAGGTAGTTATCCCTGGCTTCATTTATCCACACCCCTACGAACCTGGTAAGAAAACGCAGGGGTGAGAAAATCATGACTCAGATTTCAAAGGTATAAAAGTAGACCACAAAAAAAAAAAGATACTACTTCATTCTTTTTCATTTCCGCATTGTTCCTGGATCCCTTTGTTCTTTTGTCACAGCAAAAGTGGATGGCAACGCTCAGTACAAGGATGTTTATGGTAACATTTTGACAAACTTTGCTATTGTTCTATACAGGATCTGGACTTCATGGATGGCTACTGATTCTAATAAAAAAAAATAGTAACAAATATTATCTATCTTCTTACATGCCAGACACTGATCTGTTTCTTGGCATTATCTTCTTTAATAGTCATCACTGTCTTGTAGAGCGGGTACCATATTCTAATTTTGGAAGCAAGAGTTATATGAAATGCCTTGTGTGCCCCACGATCCATTCTACCTTGTTCCAAAGCTGCTGATCCTCACCACTCTATGTACTATCTTCGCTATGGTGATAGGTTGTTGGTGCTCAGTGAATTGAGCCCACCAGCACTGCTGTACAAAAGCCTATAGTCCCCATGAAAGAGGCCTTGTCGTGTCACTAGTGGTTGTAGGTCCTATTTTGAAATCTTGGCCAATCCCAGATTGCTGCTTCTGCAGCTCATCCCTGAAGGTATATTAATGTCTCATCTTTGTTTATCACTATTTTCTTCCTAAGGGGACTATTGATTTCTATGACTAAAACATGTTTGACATTTAAGATGAATAGATGATGAATGAGACATTATTACAGAGACAAAATACAACTAAGGAAGGATAACATTGAGTGGTATAATTCAATTTGCCTATATCATTGTTGAGTCACCATCCATGTGCCTGGCTTCCTTGGTAACATGAGTACTCTTGTGTTTGTCTCTTTCCACTTTTATTCTTCTACTCTAACCTTCACTAAGAGGTCTGGGAGCTCCAATTCCTCCGGCTCCCTTGCACCCTTGTTTCCATGGCCTTGCCATGCTCTGTGCACTCCATTCTGTTTCTTGTATACCTGCCTACCCAAAGGCTGCTATCCTTCTATGGCAGCTGAAATCTTACAGCAAGTTCCACATCTCTCAGAATGCTTATTGCATCCGGATGTTTCAGAGTTTGGAAAGATGCACTAATCATCTTTATATCTTTGCTACCTACAGCAGAGTCAGACACATAGTAATGTACATTTGTTGAATTGCTTTATCACTAGAAGCTTCATGCCACAGGAGAAATCTATGAGGCTAAGTACAGGCTTCTTCCCAAGAGGAAAAATTTTTCAGACTCACAAAGTGAGAAATTATAGATCAGATGAAAATGCCATAAATTACTGCATTCAGGACAACTGTCCTAACTACTGAAAAAATACGTCTGTAGAACTCCTTATTGAACCTTATGTTCGAAAGATAAATTTAAATATTAGGAAAACAATTTTAAAGCAGGCTGATTCATTTTTCACCCAGATGGTGGTTGTTCAAAGAGACATTGAAGTCGCAAATCTTTTTTATGTGTTATTGTTCTATATATGTCAAATTGGTAGGTTTTATGTCTTACTTGACCTGGATAGAAATCTATATCTATTCCTGTATTATGTTTATAGAGCTCCATAAGCTTCAAACTGATCCTTACAAAGAGTGAAGAAGATGACTCAGAGCAGAAAAATGAAACATAAACAACTGTGACAGCATGGGTAGCAGCGCTGCATGGCGGAAGAACAGAACCTCGAGGTCCAGTTAAATCTGTTTTGCCATTAATTAGTTTTGGATCCAGGGGCAATTTCTATGGGGTCTCACCATTAGTAGCAGAAGGTGTCATATCATTTGATGAAGATGAAAAATGTTTGTATAGAAAAATAGTCCCCAGTAATGTGCTTCCCATGCTAGATTTTGACCAGGTACCAAGACCCATAAATGTTTATAGCCCTGGTGCTTTGCAGCTTGAACTGTGCATTGATCATTTGAACTTCAATAACAATAGAAATCTCACTTTTCCCAGGCCTCTTGGGTATTTGTCTGACCTTTCTGATTTGTCAAAGAGAATTGTTTCTTTTGTAAAATGCTGTGTAGGAGATAGGACAGGAATCAGAATTTGAAGAAACTCCATGTATTGGAGATAATTTCCAGAGTTTTAATGGGAACAGCATGTTGTGGAAGCTGATTTAGAATCTTGTATGAAAATAAAAAAAAATCAAGGCTTTTCCTCCCATTTCAAGCAAGCTCACAGTATTACAAGTAAGGTGTCTCCTCTACCGAAGTCACACTTCATTTTTTATATCATTAATACTGTACTTTATACATTTCTAACATTTCTTGAATATATCCCCTCATGGCCAAAACAAATTTTGAATCCTGTGAACTATTTTTTTTTTTTTTCATATGAGTTCACACAATGGCATTGAACAACCCATCACACTCTTGGCCAGAAAAAACATGCTTTCTTTCCAAAGGTACTACTGCCCAGAAAAATTAGTTCTCCCTAAAGGAGCATGATCTTCAATAGGCACTTATCCTATGGCATGGTGTCTGCACTTCTCCTTCCTAAGATATCTTCCTCTGGTGCCCAGGGTGAATGCAAAAGTCAAGCTCCTCATCCGTTATTACTGAACCTCAGCCTTGAAGGGTCTCAGTTAGCATTTCATTTCTCTAGTGGGTCATCAGTCACTGGAAACCAACTTTGCAAATTATCATTATCATACCAATGTACCATCACCATAAAATTCCTTTGACTGGAGAGAATATACATATATCTCTCAGAGCCTTCCAGAGCAGTGTGATTACACTATGAGACACAGCTCAAAAATAATTGCCTACTGTTATTTTGAGAACAGTTGTACCCAAAGACTTGGTTTCTAATTTGCTATCCTGTATCTATGGTGGACTAACCTAAAGATGAGTCAGATGAGTTCTTATGAAAGGAATGAATGACAGGAAAACTATCGAATCCCATTAGATTTTTTTTTTTTTTTTTCAGGACTGGAGATTGAACCTAGGCTTTCACACTGAACTACATCCCACCATGATTGTATTTTTATTTTTTATTTTGAGTCAAGCTCTTTGTGAATTACTGAGTTGCCCCAGGTAGACTAGAATTTGCAGTCTATCTCTCAGAGCCTTCCAGAGCAGTGTGATTACAGTTGTGCACCACCATATCCAGTTCCATTAGTGTTTTAAAGGAAAGATTCTGTTGTTTGCAACAAATTCCACAGACTGCTTGGAACAAAATAAGAGCAGAACTGTTTTAAGTTAACATGTAAAAGAGAAACCCTTGCTGAGGCCATAATGACTGCCAGTCCTAAGGGCTCACAGGCCATGCCATTTTTCAGTGTCTTGCTAGAAAGAATAAAATATGCAGGCTTCCATGGAGTCGTTCTACTAGTTTGTCTTGTCCCTTTCTTCTTTCTTATTTGCGGCACTGCAGTGGGAGCTGACATGCTGTGTTATTTGGCTATCTCAGCTTCATGACCAGCCTTTACTCAAAACAGTGTCAGAGGAAAATGATGGCACCCCTTCAGGAAGCTGGACCTCATCTGTTATTTGTATTCATGAAGAAGCATTTGTCAGTGCTCAGTCTACTTCTGTGCAGCACCATGCTTAGTTGTGTCTGATGGCATTGTCACCATCTTTGATGGCATACTTGCCCTCTCCTACGGTATAGTAATGTCCTTCTGTTCAAATTGGTTTGCGCTAAGGAAACCAAGTTTGCTTAGACTTTCTGCATTCAAAGTACCAGCTCATATCTCAGTTACCTACAGGCAGCATGCATTTATTGACAAGGACTTCATCACCTTTTTATGTGATTACATGTTAGTTTAGCATTCCCTCCTGTTATGGTTTATGTCTAGTTGTACCCCCAAAGCCTCATGTAGTCATTGGGCAGGGACTTCTATAGATTGAGACTTGACTCCTGAGTCACTGGGATTATGTGTTTTAGTACTGATGGGATTATCGGTCTGAGTAGGGCTGGGACTGTGGGTGTGGTCTAGGGCGGATATCCTAAGGCAGAGAGCCTGATAGGAATATAAAGAGAGACAGAGAGACAGACTAGAGCTGGAGTTGTTGCTCTCTGCTGCCCTGTTTGGTTGGCTACCTCTGCCACCATTTTGTTGCTGTTCCATCGCCATGAACTGGATGCTCTCTGCCCTGCTCCACTCAGCCTTGGGCCAGCCGAATATGAACTAGAATCTCCACGAACTGTGAGCTAAATAAGCCTTTCCTTCCTTCATTTTTGAGTGTCAGGTATTTGTCCCAGCAATGAGTGAAAAGTCACTAAGACACCTCCTAAGTCACCACTTAGTTTATAGTTCAACCATTACTGATTCATGAGCTTCCAGTGAGTAATTCTATTGCAGCCAAGTTACATGTTCGAGAGGTGGGTTGACTTTCAAATTTGCACTATCTTTCAGAGAAAAAGCTGCTCAGGCTAAAAATAATGAAGCATTTACATAGCTATTGATCTCACACATGAGAAGCATGGATAGTGAGAAAACTTCATGTCTGAATATTTTTTAAGATTAGAGTCCTGAAGGGCCACTCTAATGAGTATATTAAGGGGCTGTGTAATTTTTCCTGTAATTGCTTAGGTAGGGAATGTAGCATTTTAAGCTTCAGAGGCATGTGACCTCTGCCACACCTACTCAATTCTGCCTCCATAGCCCCAAAACAGCCAGAGATGATATGTAAAGTGATAAGCAAGCCTGAGTCCCAGTGACACTTTATTTATTAAGGTAGATTTTCAGACAGATTTAGCCCAGTGGCACAGGTACACTAATATTTGTCCAATGGCAAGAGGTGCATCTATATAAATTGTGTTTGAGAATCAGGCTAAAGGTCTCAGGGTTCCAGGCCAGAGGCAACCAACCTTTGGGGATCTGTTTACTTCACATGCTGCTGCTGCTGCAGTGGTAAGCACGACCAACATTGTTCCTGTCTGTATGAGAGTTATTGTCTATTTGTGATGCCTGAATATAAAAATACATAGATGAGTTCATATAATATGAATTAAAATAAGTAAGGTACAGTATATAAATTGGACTAAGGAGGAAATGCAACTTTAAGACTGCATTAGAAGCCATTTTGAAACTAACATTGATATTTGATCTTTGAAAATTTAAAATACACCATGTCAAGAATACAGATTTAAAAAAAAGATTTAAAAAAAAGAATATAGATTAAGAAAGTTTAAGGGAAGAGAATCTTTTGGCAAGACATTTACAAAAGTGAAAATATTGTGGAAAAGCTTTTTTTTTTTTTTTGCGGAACCAGGGATCAAACTCAGGACCTTACACTTACCAGGCAGGCACTTGTGCCCCTGAGCTATCTCCCTGGCCCCATAAAAGTGAAAAGAGTGTGAAAGTAACATGGTTGGCGCATCTGAGGAACTAGAAACAGCTAGCATTGTTGGAAAGGGAATGGGACCTTTTGTCTTTATCTTAACTTTTTTCGATAGAATAATGATAAGTGATTCAAAATTATCTTTTGATTTATTCTTGGTTATTCACTTGAGGAGGCAAATTCACAGAAATCTGCAGTATGTGTTGTCAAAATATAATGTTCACAGGGGCCCGGCAGGATGGCTCAGTGGTCTAAAGTGCCTGCTTAGGAAAGCTTAGGCAGCTTCAGGGACCGTGGTTCGATCCCCTACACCACAGGCTGTGCCAGCCCTGCCCTCAGGGCAGGCTGAGCCAGCCATAAAAATAAATAAATAAAAACAAACAAAAAGTTCTGAAACACGAAAAAAATAAAATAAAATAAAAAATATATAATGTTCACAAATTCTGATCCACTATTATTAGACTGGAAGCAAGTTGGTGTTTCAGCTGAGGGTTGGTTAACTCATATTTAAACAATATTTAAAGAAGTGATGAGGAGTGAGGATGTGGCTCAGGGCTAGTGTGCCTCCGTAGTGCCAACAAAGGCCTACATTCCATCCTGAGGTCACTCACATGCAAATGCACACAGAATAGGACAGAGGAAACAAAAAGGGTTTAGAAAGCCATGAGAGAGGTCAATAGGTCCGATTATTTGTACCATAGAGATGACATCACAATAATCACTAATTTTTTAAACAATAATGGTTAGAAGAGCACAAGCATCAGTTTCTCTGAGGAAGCTTGGTAGTCCAAACCTACCAGTTGAATGATTCCTGGAGAAAAGAAAAATCCTTATCCTACCCAAAAAGAATCAATTTAGTTTGTTTTATAGAAATTACTGCATCTGGACCTATATTATGTCGTAATTTTCTTTCTTTCTTTCTTTCTTTCTTTCTTTCTTTCTTTCTTTCTTTCTTTCTTTCTTTTTTTCTTTCATTGTTGTACTGGGGATTGAACTCAGGATCCTGTGCTTGCCAGGCAAGTTCTTATTGTACTGAGCTATCTCTCCAGCCCCCAATGTGGTAATTTTCTGATGCTTAAATTAAAATTATTTTTAATCTTTTGTTTGAGGTAGTAACAACACTAATCTGAGGAGAATTGCCTTTATATAAATAAAATGCCTGGAATTAATTTGACTCCAAAATCAAGTCTTTTGCCTTGATTATGCAGACTTGGAGGAAATGATTGTAACACAATGAAGTCCAGCTCAGAGAAGTTAATTAGAGTGTCTTGCTGAGAAAGAAAAGTTGGTTTTCCAGGCAGTGGTATTTGATAACAGTGCTTCAGAGGAATGCTAAAGAATTCTGCATTCTGTTCAGAATCACTGAA
The DNA here is from genome assembly GCA_004027025.1 of Myocastor coypus. Lineage (NCBI taxonomy): Eukaryota > Metazoa > Chordata > Mammalia > Rodentia > Myocastoridae > Myocastor > Myocastor coypus. Next base: position 19,250 of record PVJA010029130.1, on the reverse strand, counting down.
AGAGACTGAAACGCCAGCAGCAAGTAAACTATTATAATTTTAGGTAGCCACAGGGAGAAGTCAATCTGAACTAATGAAAGAATTTATCATGATTTTTAAAAGAAAACCAAATTTCTTTCAAATACGGACAATAATTCAACCAAAATGTGTCTCTGTGTGTGTCCTGTGGTCCTTTACCTCTACCCTAGGAAGTGATCTTAGGAAATACATGAGCCTAATTTATTATTGCTGCTAATAACTAAAATAAAGTATTTATTCTAAGTTACCTATAGCATGCTTTGTAATATTACGTATTTACAATCAAGATTCATAGACTCAACCAAATGGTTTGGTGAGTTTAATTTGCTTCTCTTATCTATTTTTATGGGTACTATACCAGGACTTGTAAGCCTAGATGCTGTTAAATTCTAAAGCTGTGCTTGGTTCTGAATTAACAAAGTTTTATTGAAGATAGAAATCTAAATGCAGTATCATTGCCAGCATAATATAGAATCTCCAAAAGTTTAGTTGGGTGCAAAAATGATGATGAAAAGGTTATATTGTGTAGCATGGGGCACTGTTTCTACTGTGTCTTAGCACAAGATATTATTATTATTTTAATTTAAAGAAATTTAAAATCAGGATTAGTACATTCTGTTTCCTTGGTATTTCCTGCATGTACCTAATGGGCTACCTCAAACCCGGGGACACAAAGAATATTATTTAACGATAAAATAGTATTTGGTGACTCTATTTTTTTTTTTTTCTGCCTTGTAAGAGCATGGAATACCTTCACTGAGGTACCCTAGTTGGTCTCTCTCTTTTCTAGCAGTTGGCAACAGCAGATGTTACAAAGGAAACATTTTCTGAAATATGGACTTTAATCATTTTAGGCCCACATTCATCGGAGCTTACATTTTTATGCTTCATTCAGCTTCATTCATCTGGCCACAATGAAATAACGCTTCTTTTGACATCCATGGAAGTTTTATTGAATAGCATCAAATTCTCAGCAGATATTTAAACATTTCACACATTCTTACAACCAGGAATCACACATCAATGGGTATTTTTCTGATTTGGGAACTTTAACACAATGAAAAGAGTGAAAAATATACTTTGGCCTGACATGGGAATCAACTAAGCTGATTGCTTAATTTTTTGCTACAGGATGTGGAAATCTTATTTTCCTTTCTAAAGTGTTGCAACTCTAGTTGCTTACATTGGTGAGGAAGCTTGTACTTCTAATTTCAACTTATGGAACTCAGGAATCAAAAAGATTGATAAAGTAAGCCACAATTGTCTCTTCTAAAGGATAGAACAATAGAATTTTTTTCAATTTTAGCAGAGTTTCATTGATGAATATCAGTGTCTTACTTACTCTCCCCTTGTTACTGGGACAAACACCTGACACTCAAAATGAGGAAAGGCAAGTTTTATTTAGCACACAGTTACTGGAAGTTTTAGTCCATATTCAGCTAGCTCCAAGGCAGAGGGGCACATGGCAGAAAACCTTTCCTGGCAGCTGGTAAGACCAAGAGTGCAGGAAGAGAGCTAGCAGCAGCTCAAGCAGCTAACTTCTCTTCCTATCTTACATTGAAATGCAAATCCCCTGCCCCAAGTGAGGTGCAGCACCCATTCCCACAATAATCAATTACAAATTCTAGAAGCTACCCCATGACTGCAGGAGGCTTTGGGGGGACACCTATACACAAACCATAACAATCAGCAACCATTTTCCCATTTACTTGTTTACTCAAGTTTGGAATGCCCACACCTTCACAATTCACTTTCTCCTTTGCTTCCATAATACCAAAAACTAGTTGAATTACCATTGTGATTACATTTTATAAGTAATGGGCCCATCTCTAAAGTACATAAAGTCATTCTATCTTACATTTTTTATCAGTTAAGGATCACATATAAATCTACTTTTCCACAAGATTCCTTTCTACATCTCTTGGTCCTAAAATGAGAAATGCTTCAATGTATGCATTGTATAAGATATTTGTAACTAAAATATGGCTTAGCTTTATCTCCTGCATAAGGCAAATGGTCATGAAGTTTTTTGAGTGTGTATAAGCAGTTGATGGTGGCTACTTGGAGAAATCATCATAAGATTTTGACGCCGTGAACTCTGTTTAGTTTTTCTTGCCGTGAAGACAGGATCATTCCAAATTCCATTCAGTTACTACTTACCTGAATGTTTTACTTTATAAGGAGGCAGTCATTCATGAAAAGCAGTTGCAATTACATAGCATGTAGGTATTTCATAATTAAACTAGCTGCTGCTTATAAGATGGCACACAGCATGAGATTTCACACCCAGTCTGGGTAAGAATGAAACTGGGTCTTTGCCTTAGCTTCCCTTGTGCTGTTTGCTCTGGAGAAATTATTCTAGTGCCTTTATGTACAGGGGGGTAACACCAGCCTGTGTATTCATGGAGCCCAGAGGAAGACAGGAAGATTAATATATACTCAGGTCAAAATTAGCAGCAACAGGCACTGGTTGGCTAATTTCTTACCAACTTCCAAAGTAAAGCAGATCTAAGCCATGTTTTACATTTCATATCAGATATATTAAGTATATGTATCTACTACCCAAAATGAAGTAAAATTCATGTACTGCAAATATGAGCTAATAAAATTAGAGTTTACAAATCAAATATTGATATCAGAGGAACCAATATTCTTATCAGCATCTCTGTGACTTAAGGTTTTTAGGCTTCACTGGATGAATCTAATGTAGGATGTTGGTGAGAAGTCCCTGAGTCAGCAGGAAAGCGTGGACTCTGTTGAACCTGTACCAGGCCTTGGTAGAACCCGTATAGACTCATCTGTAGGCTCATCTCATGAAATCTCCAATTGAGGTCCACGCATGAAACTGGTCTCTAAGGAAGAGAGAGAACTATTGCTCCAAAGATTTGTAGTGAGGGGTTGAAAGTAAACTTGTTCCGGGCTAACTCTGCCCACCTCCCCAAGCACCAAAGCTGTTCAACCTGGTGGTGCTGAAATGCTGTTGGTGGTTCTAAAGTTCTCCTATTTCAATGGCTTGGTAAATAAACTGATTTGTGCTCAAGATTCTTTAACAACTTTTGAAATCAGTACACCCTATATTGTTTACTACAGTGAGTTATGTTATTTTTCCTTTGTGTCTAAGATGTCATGTCTTTTGAGCAAGCTCTTCCTTCAAGGCCCTTGGACTCTGGTCCTGCTAGTCCACATATGTCAGAGAGCCTGCAAGGTTTTTAACCTCATGACGTACAGAACATTCTCTTCCACAGATTCCTATTTTTATTTCTACAACAGTCATTATGCACGCATATCTTGTTGAGGCGTGGAAAGACAGACATCCCTTGGACTGAAAAATGAACATATGGCTTTGTTCCCACACACAATCTGAGAAATTCAAATAATTCTTTTTATACTACTGCTTTTCTTAGGGTATTTCAAGAAGAAAAATATTACAAACAATTCAGTAAAGAGGAAAAGGGCCGGCCAAATAGCTCAGCAGATTAAAGAGCCTGCAAGCAGGCACAGGGGCCTGCCATGCGGGCCCCACCCTGGAATGCAGTGAGATGGCAACTGAGACTGGGTGTGGTGCCGCATGTCTGTAACCCCAGCTCTTGGGAAGCTGTAAACAGGTGGGTCACTATGAGTCTGATGTAGTAGTGAGACCCTGAATGTCCTGTAGACCCTTCCCCACCCCATCCCAAAAAAGGACATTAATAGTCCTTTAAAGGGGCCAGGGGTAAAGTTCAGAAGCATAAGCACCTACCTGACAAACACAAGGTTCTGAGTTTAATCCCTGGTACCCCTCAAAAAAAAAAAAAAAAAAAAAAAAAAAAAAAAAAAAAAAAAAAAAAAAAAAAAAAAAAAAAAAAAAAAAAAAAAAAAAAAAAAAAAAAAAAAAAAAAGATCTTGGGTCAGGGAAGCTTAGAATTGTATTTGGGGGGAATATCTGAAAAAGATAAAAATCTTTGGAATGGAATCTTTGGAATGGTTAGTATAGAACAGTTATTTGGAATGGTTTGAATTACAGAAAGTAGCTTCAGATCTGGATAAAACATGAAAGACCTACTATGTGCCAGGCAGCATGGTTAAAAATTTATTGTCATCTTGTGTGGTCTTTTCCACACCCCTGCCAAAACTCGGTATTATCCCCTGTGGAATGAGACTGAAGAACAACATTCCTAGAGTATTTATTGAGTGGACATACTATTAAGTGCTGATAATGTAGCAGGAAACATGACGGCTTATATTTTTGAGAAAGGAGAGAGGCATTTGCAAGTCAACAAATAAATGTCATGACTTTCCACAGATAGTATGCTACCAAGAAGAGAAGGCTAAGCAATAGCCCACCATTCTGAGTGGGTAGGGATGGAGCGAGGTTAGGAAGCCTGTCCCTGCGAGGCGCCGCTGAGCTGAGATTTAAAGCTGAAATGAGAAGCTAGTTCCTAGAAGTCTCCAGAGAAGCAATTCAGGCAGAGGGCATGTTTGTAGGACAGAAGGGAAGGTGTGTGTGGCAACAGAATGAAAAGGAATGGGTGGCACTCTGCAAGGAGGAAAGGGCCAAGCGGGTCTTGCCAGGCCAGGCAAGGAGGTCGGGTGCTCTTCTCAGAGCAATAAGCTCCTGGAAATGCTTTCTGCAGACAAGTGATGTGATTCAGTTTGCATATTTCAGAGCTTCCTGTCACAGCCAAGACAGAGTAATTTATTCAAGCACCACAGGTACAGAGAAGAGAGAGTGAAGAGATGTGATTACTCACCTGGGGTTCAGGGTCCTCTGCTATCATACTCCCCGCAAGTGTGCTGTGCTTCCTGCGCTTGCTGGTAGTAGATTGCAAGGAACAGCACACACGTGAGAGAAACCACGCTGCAACAAGCCAAAGCCAAAGGTTCCAGTATTTCAGAAAACTCATCATGGCAGTGGCGCCCCCTGGGGATCTGTGGCCTGCTTGTCTGTGAGTGGAGGGCTGGGCAGCCCTTTCCACTGTTGCTCTTGAATTCCTAGATCTCCTGTGAAATTTGTGCCAGGAAAACCCAATTTCCTAGCTGGGTTTTTACTACAAAGAAGCTCAGTCTTTTTTCTTTCTTTCTTTTTAAATGTACTTGGTTATTATAGGATGTCACTATGCAGCTTGGACTCACCGTGATCCTTCTGCTTTCGGCCTTCCTAGTGCTGAGATCATAGGCATGTGCCACTACACCCAGACTCTGGCCAGCTCAGCCAGAGCTGGGGATGGGCTGCCGTGGCGTGTGGTTCTAGTGGTTGAGCCATGGTCCCTGTGCTTGCCTAAGCTTGCCTAAGCAGGCATTTCAGTCCGCTGAGCTATCTCACCGGCCACGAGTTAGCTTTACATAGCACGTGCTTTCTCGTGTATGAGAAGTCCAAAGCATAAATAAGGGCCAAAGTAAAGATGGGGAGTACTGAGATACATGCCTTTCTCAAAGAGAAAGGAGATCAAGAGATGGAGAGGCAGGGACAGAGGATGACAAAGGGCACCAGAATTTGGCATGCTGATGAACAGACTCGGCATAAGGATTATAAACACAGTGGCCTACACGCAAGTACCTATAGGACGCTTTGTGTCTCCAAAGTGATGCAGATTTTTCTCATCCTTCCTGGGAATGACCTGAACTGGAAATCCCTGTGTGCCCAATAGCACTTACTACGCTGTGGGGATAGAGAATATGCACTTCACTCAGCATCCTTGGAAAGGATGCGAACCAGTCTGCGCAAGAAGTCTGTGCACAAAACACAACTCCACTCCCCTAAATCAAGAGCCCCTATATAGCATGTCTCAGGGAAAAAAGGGCGGAGAATAGAAGTTTCCTTGAGAGTGTCTTGGCATGTGCAGCAGGCCTCCCACCCCCTCCCTCCTCCCAGGCCTCCTCCAGCCCATCTGTGACACCTGAGTCCTTACATGGCTCTCTGTCTCTGCCTCAGCCTTCATCACATTCGCTGCGTAGCTAGTCATTCTGAATCTACCCAATGAGGCAGTTGTTTACCAGTTCCTTTTCAGCTGCCTGCTCTTCATCATGTTATCAATTAGTCAGGCTTGGGGGTGGGGGTGGGGGCCCAGGTTGGAGGAGTGAAGCTGGAGAAAGAAAGCGGGGGAGAAGAAGAGCAGTGGGCGGTGGACATCAGTTAGATGGTTCCAAAAATAGCCCGGCCAGGCTGCTGATAGATCTGCTTGCAGCCTCCCCGGATGGGATTTATGCCCTTCACTAGGATTCTCTGCTGAGACGTGTTGGACCAGCTGCTGCTGCAGTTGGTGGTGGCTGCTGGTGGCAGGAGTGGGCCGGCTGTGCCTGTGGCTCTGGAATTGGAAGCGATAGGCTGGGGCAAAGCAAGCGCCCCCCCCCCCCCGCCCCCGGAGATGAGATTGGTCGGAACCCATGAGGACTCCCCAGTCACAAGGCGGTTGTGTGTTATTTTAAAGCCCACCTTGCTTTTTTCCTTATCTTTTTTGATGAGGCAGATGGATAAGGGGTGAGAAATGGTCATATTGAAAAATATATTTATAGTAAAAAATATTTTTTGTTGTTCTTCCCAGTTTATTGATTTGGAATTTCTTTTGCTGCTCCTTCCACCAGATTCTTAGCCACATAAAAAAATCTTGTAATAATACTTTGATCTTACCCAGGACTTTTGTCGACCAGACTACTTATGTTAGTTTTTTACTCTTCCCTCATTGCTAGGACAAATACCGGACACTTAAGCTTAGGGAAGGAAAGGATTATTTAGCTCAGTTACTGGAGGTTTGATAGTTTAAAGCAGCCTAAACTGCATAGCAAGACCTAGAGACACTGCCATCCACTACAGGGTCTGGAAGAGAGGCAGGGGCACCGATGTAGCTATCACGATCTGCTCCATACTTCCAAGAGAGGCCACCAGGCCTGGGGAAGGGGCAGGCGCATGTTCATGCCTCTCTGGCCCCGCCCCTCAAGCCCCACCATGGTCCTCTGGCCCCGCCCCTCAAGCCCCACCCTGGTCCTCTGGCCCCGCCCCTCAAGCCCCACCCTGGTCCTCTGGCCCCACCCTCAAGCAACGCATTGCTTCTGGAGGGGTAAGATTTACATGAGGCTTTGTGAAGAAAACTAGACACAAACGATAACACTACCTTTGGAAACTTGCTGAGGTAATAATATAAATAATGTAACCTTGATGAACAACCTACCCGTTCAAAGTTGCCAAGACCATGTCACATAGAAAATAGGCTATGCCTCGTCTTGATGTCATCTTGAGAGCTGATTCCGTTTCCAAAACAAATCACCTTCCACAGGCCCTGCGCTCTCCCAGTTTTCTTATCAAGTGGTTTTTTTTAGAAACTACACCTCCAATGACAACTTTACTTCTGCATCCTGCAGGGGTGCCGCCATAACTTGTCAAGCTTCTGGTCTTGATCTGATGCATAGCATAGAGGAACTCAAGTTTTCAGATCTCTTCCAGATTAGTTCTACTTCATCCAGAAACCTCAAGTGTGAAAATTATACCAGCTTGAAAAATGCAAGATGTTTCTGTTTTCCAACCTAGGATAACTGGAAAGGAAGAAAGTGGTACTTATTCTTTTATTTGTTCAAATGGGAAGGGGAGAGATCGAAACACATTTTTCTTAAAAATCCCAGCCTCAAATCCTGCCTTAAATGTAAACATTGTTGTTCAAAAAGGCTTTCATCCACTTTTTGCTAGGGTATTCATTGAACTATGAGATAGGAACAGCAATTTCATTATAATTCAAGTAAGGGCTTGAGTAAAACATAGATTTCTGTCCTCTGTATTTAAACATCTGGCTCAATGGCTGCTTTGGGATGGAGGATGTACATTTTAATAAACATGTTCTGTAACTCTGACGTAAGTTATCCTGGACTCACAATTTGAGGCATCTTAGGCTGTCAGTAAATATTTTTCCCTTATAACTCAGTGCTGTAATTTGGAACCCTAGGAAGGGAAGAAATGAATGGTAAATAAAATAGCATAATGTCTACCTTCAGTGTGTGTTTCATGAGCTCTAGTATTATTTCATAGTATGTGGTTTTGTTTCACTTAGTTGTCCAATTACTCTCTTTTATGTATAATATACATTGAATGGGATGATTTATGAGTAGAAGGATTCAGGATTAGCAGTCCTGGAATGCCTCGGTAGGTAGGACTGGGACTGGCTTGCGCCAAAGTCCTACTGAGAGTCAGCTTCGGTGATTTTGTGCTGCTTAGATAAGATCCATATCTTATCATTCCTTTCTTTCAAATGAATCTTAAGGGAGCTGCAAGGCACATCCAGAACCTGCATGCAGTCTGGAATCAGTGCAGGCTGAGTTCAAGGACACTGGTTAACCTACACTGCCACCTGCTGTCTTCCTCCACCCCTAAGAATCTTTTTCTTGGGGTCAAGGTGCAGTTTGGGTGTGTGGGACTCCAAACTGTATGTAAAGAAATGTTGTGAGGACCCCTTAGTTGCTTGATTTGCAACGTTTCATTCAAAATGAAACATTTTTTTCTAGCCTTCAGAAACACAAAACCTTCCCTTTCTTTTAGCTCAGAAGCTATTACATTTGGGTCAGCCAAATCCCTATTAAAGTGAAAAGAAACCTTGCTCCACTTCCTGCCTGAGGTCCCCTTGGTTGTCTTCAACAAGTTCATTGAGTTGCAGATTTGAGTTGGCTCCAGCTGGGGTCCTGTTAATGCTCATGCAGGAGTCGCCTGCACAAGCTGCATCCCAGTCCCTGGCCCCTTCCTTCCTTCCTTCCTTCCTTCCTTCCTTCCTTCCTTCCTTCCTTCCTTCCTTCCATCCATTTCTTTCTTCTTTCTTTCTTTCTTTCTTTCTTTCTTTCTTTCTTTCTTTCTGTCTTTCTTTCCTTCTTTGGGAAAGGAATTTTTCCCTCCTTGAGAATGGTTCCTACTTAAGTGGAATGAAGCAAACTCTCCTTCAGCATCTTTCTTTGATACACCAGAAAAACAAGGGTCCTTTGAGAACTGCCTGATAGTAGTGGTTAACCCCTAATCTTCCTTCTGACACCTCCAGAACCAGGGATAAAGAGAGAACCTGTCCTTGGGTTGATTGTCTCCCACTCTTCTTTAATTATTCTTGTATTGAAAAATACCAGCTATCTGATCTTTCCATGTTATATGATACCCTATTTTACCTATTATGCCACAAGATAGTAATTATTCCCCAAACAGCTATGTATATAGATTCAAAATCTTGCTTGTGTAAGTTTTAAATTTGTGTTGGATTAAGCAGCATGTTTTCGAGTTTATGCTTTGAAAGTTAAAGAATTAGTATTTGTATAAAAAATATAGAAAAAACTAAATTGATCTTTATTGAGCGATATTAAAGAGTAGGTACAGATTAGAAATTGCTGATATAACTTGATTTTTCTGTTAGATTTCAGATACAGCATAGAGGGATTTTTTTTTCCAAAGGAAACAGACTCATGCATATTCTCTTTAACTTCAGTACTACAATCTAGAATATATAATGGAGATTTTAAAAACTCAACAAATCCTGAAGTTTCTCTAGCCCATTTGCATATCTATTCAAAAATTTCCCTCTTGACTGGAAAATATAGATGCACAAATATTCATGAAAAATGTTTATAGTGCAGCTTGGAAATGCAAATTAAGCCCTTCTGTTAATAACAGCTGTCATTTATTAAGCACTTGCTGTTTGCCAGCTCTTTGGCAAACATTCTTGCAAGCTTCTATTTTGTTTAATTCACAAAATAACCTTGAAAGGTTCCTTCTATTCTCTCGATTTTACAGACAAGAAAATTAAGATATCCAGAGGTCAGGTTCCTTAGCTAAGGGTGCACATTTAGGAACTGTCAGACAGTGAACTTGGACTTGAGTCCATGGTCGAGATTATTCCAGAGTCATTATCACAAGTCCACAGGACTTGACTTTTTTCTTTGGTTGCACGCAAGGACTTTGTCGTTTCTTTCTTCTTCTAGAAATATCAGTGGTTACATGGCTTTGGTGTAAGATGCCACTCTTGATTTATTGACTTTTATTCTTTGTTAGGGAAGAATAGAGGAGTGGGCATGCCAGGCCAATAGTTGCCGGGGAGAAAAACTCTGACTTTATTTTTCTTTTTTATCACATATTCTTTATGAGTGAGAGCATTCCGGATAAGGATAAGATGCACAGAGACAAGCAGTGCTCTGTGCTGAGAATTTAAGGAAAAGGGAGAAAACTGTAGAAAGACTTCATAAAGCCAAAAGTTACGAATGCATACATCACAAGTACCGGTTGAACATTCCTTATTTCTCTGACTCAAGGCTCTATCTTTGACCCGTTTTGCTTCACTATCAGCCTAGTTAAGCCAAAGTTTCTTCTGCTCTTGTAGCTCTTCATCCATCCAGGCAGTTATGTTCTGAAAACTTTCTTTTTTCATCTATTTTAATTACTGATTCATTTTTCTCTATTTGTATATGTTGGTAGTAGATGATGTTTATTTACCTTCAGCTGAGGAAGGTTCCTGCATCGAACGTACCGTCATTCTTTTTATTCCCTTTCCCTTCCTATTCCCCTCCATCTCTCTAGCTTCAGTTCCCTTCTTTTTCCATCATTTTCATTTTTCCAGTTAATGTTTGCAAGACACAGTGATGACAGTCATTATGAGGAGTTGGTACCTGGATACGACGTCTCCCAAGTCCTACCATCCTACCATGTCCCCTCCTCCCTCAGACTTTTCCACTCTTTCCATTTGCAAAAGACCTATCTCATTTATTCTTTTTTTTTTCTTTTTTTTCTTTTTTTTTTTTTGTCTTTTTGAGACAGGGTCTCACTACGCAGTTCGGGCTGGCCTTGAGCTCACTTTTGTAGCCCAGGCTGGTCTTGAACTCATACCGATCCTCCTGCCTCAGCCTCCCAAGTGCTGGGATTGCAGGTGTGCACCACCACACCTGGGTTCTTATCTCATTTATTCTTATCAGCTTTTATTTTGTTTTTATTTTATGTTTCTCATAGGCTAGAAATCATAAATTATTTACATTTTTATGTATGGCTTATGTGACTTATCATTATATTTTCGGAGTACATCTATTTCTTCACAAATGTCGGAAATTTATCATTCTTTTTAACTAAGCAGTATTAAATTTTATTTATATATCACGTGTTCTTTATCCACTTATTTATTGATGCACATACAGTATAGATTACTTCCAAAATTTAACTGTTATGAATTGTGCTGCTATAAACATGGGTATGCATATATTGCTGTCTTTGTGGTGAAGATATCTAAAGATTTGGGGTCATATGGAATTTTAGTTGTAGTTTCTTGTTTTTCTGTTTGTTTGTTTTTGAGAAATCACTGTACTGATTTTCATAGTGATTGTACTGTTTCATGCTGGTGGTTAAGTGTTCCTATTTTCAGTTTAGACCTTTGATCCAATTTTATTTTAGTTGAGTACATGTTGAGCGGCATGGGTATCTTCTCATATGGATAACCAGCTTTCCCAGCACCAGCACCCTTTGCTAACAGGCTATCTCTTACCCAGCTTTTGATTTTGGTCCATACATGCTTTTGGTCTCTTCAGTGAAAGTCAGGCAGCTGGCTGTGTCTGGCACTGTTTCCACGTCATCTGCTCTCTTCCAGTGATCCACATGTCTGATTGTTTTTGTCATTCTGGGTCTCTGCTGGTTCCATATGAATTTTTGGGATGTTTTTCTGGTGCTGTGATGAATGCTGCTGATGTTTTGATTGGGATTGCATTAAATCTACATATCAATTTTAGAACTTTGGCCATTCAATAATATTGCTTTAGCCTATCCAGGAATGGGAGACATCTTTCCGTTTTCAGTCCTCGTCAGTCTCATTTTTCAAATACTGTCATTTTCACTGTAAAGGTCATTCACTTTCTTGGCTAGGTTAATTCCTAGGTAAGTTTTCTTGGTGCTGTTAGAAATGGTATCACTCTCCTCATTTCTTTCTAATGAGTTGTTGTTTGCTTACAGGAGCAGTATTAATTTTGTAACCTGTTACATTGCTGAAATTGGTTATTAATTCTAGGAGTCTTTTTTTGGGACTTTTTGGTTCTTCTATGAAAAGGATCATGCAATCTGTGAACAATGATATTTTGAGTTTTATCTTTCTTATTCAAATACCTTTATTAGTTTTTCTTGCCTAATTATTCTGGATAAATAAAAAAAAATTTTTTTTTGAACCTGGGATTAAACTCAGGACCTTGCACTTGCCAGGCAGACACTTGTGCCCCTGACCTGTTTTTCTAGCCCCAGTCTTCAAATTTTTGTCATCAGTGACTGTTGCATTTTGTGAAAAGCTTTTTCTGCTTCTACTGATGTGATTTTTCTCTTTGTCCATGTTTATGCGATGTATTATGCTATTGGCTTGCATGTGTTGAACTTTCATCACATTCCTGGGATGGAACTTACTTGGTCATGGTATATGTTTTGGTTATTTTTCGTAGTATATTGGCTGATATCTTATTATGGATTTCCATCTATGTTCATTAAGAAGAATCTCCTATAATTTTCTTGTTTGCTTGAATCATTGCCTGGTTTGAAGTTCAGAGTGATGGTGGCTTCCACAAATAAGTTTGGGAGCACCCTATTCTTTTCAATAGGAGTAGATACCTTTCCTCAAGATTTTCTCATCTACAGTTGCACAGTTTTCCATAGTTACTGTCTGTCTTCTAGATTTTCATGGTGTTTATTGCAGTTCCACTATTTCCATTTCTAAGTGCTTTGGCATGAGTCTTCTCTCTCGTTTTGGTAAGCTTGGTTTTGCTGTCATCCTAGTGGGTTTAGTTTTATGTCACTTTTTGCTTTTCATGGACAGCTTTCAAAATTCTGTATTATTATTATTATTATTATTATTATTATTATTATTACTACTACTACTACTACTATTGCTGGCTCAGCCTGACATAGGGTGGGACTGGTGCAACATTGCAACATGTGGTGCCGGAGACTGAACTGCGGCCCCTGCAGTAGCCTAAGTTTGCCTAAGCTAGCCTAAGCAGGTGCTTTAGACTGCTGAACCATCTTGACGGCCCTTAAATTGTCATTTTTCATATCTGCTATTTTATTTATGCTATGCTGCAGGGAACTTCTATTTTCATCACATGTAAATGGTGTTCTAGAAGTCTCAATTCCCTGTATGCAGAAATATTTTCTCATACTTAGAAAGTTTTCTACTATGATTTTTATAAGCAGATATTTTATTTCATTTGTGGTATCTTCTAATTTCTCTCTAACTCCAATTAGCCTTAGGTTGGTCCTCTTAGAATTGTCTAGTAGCTAGTGAATGATTTTTTTGTTGTTGTTCTCTTAATGTTTTAAAATTTCTCTGAATAATTTGTTGCAAATTACCACTTGTTCTTGATTTTAGAAACCCTGCTTTCATACTGGTCATTTCTGCAATTTATGAATATTACACAAATTTTATCTCTGGCATTTCAGAAGACACCATTTGATGGAGTCTATCTCTTTCGTAAATTTGTCATTTATGTTTTGGTCAGCTTTGCCAATATTTTATTTGCATCTTCCATATCTCTATTCCCTATTTGGTACATGAGTTCAATTATTTTGAGGGTTGTATCTCTGTGAACCTGCCAAGTTTCCTTTCTTTTTCATTGACCAGTTTATACAGTTCTATAACCTGGTGTTTGTTTCCTTCTCTCTCTGTGCTCTCCAGATTCACCGTGGAGAGTTGGGAGACCGTGTGGATCCACCTTTACCTTGTTTTTCCGTGTTCCTTTGTGTGGGGGGTGGGGCGTGGTGCTGAGGGTTGAGGTCAAACACTGTGAGGAGACATCTTTCTGGCTAGACTCCGTCTCCCCATGAAGTGCTACTGTCTTTTTTTGACCTGCATTGGTGTTCACCCCTTCATCTATGCAATTTAAATGGTTTAGATCCTGTCAATGTGTTGTGAGGAGAAAATTACCAGCATCAACAGATCACATCGTACATTCCCTATATGTATTCAATCTTGCCCCTGTATTTTCACTCTTTAGTAGTAGACACTATGCTGTTATTACCAGTTAGCCTGAAATGTGTTGGGGGAAATGAAGGCAAGAGAAGAGAGAAATCCGTGAAGCAGGAGAGGCAGATGGGAAGTTACAATGTACAAATGATTGGGCCCCTTTGTAGTTACAGTAGAAGGTAAGTGTTGGGGGAGGGGTTGTATATAGCAGAGGTAAGCTAATGTTGACATGAGAAAGGACAAGAAAAACTAAAAGGGAACAGAATATAGGGGGAAACATGAAAAAAATAGAAGTAGGAGAAAGAAATTTTTAAAAATGCATTAGTGTTGATACAGGCACAAATTGAAGAGAAAGAATAGGGAGAAGAGAGCAGAGAGTATAAAGACACAACAAAGCAAAGAAAAACGCGAAGGGGACAGACTGACAAAACAAACACAAAGGACGACTTAGTGGGAACACAGATCAGCCACTGAAAAAGCAAGAGAGCACCCATGCAATTTGCATGTGGCTGTTAAGCCTTGAAGCCTGAATGTCCACACAGCCCTCTTCCCCCATTAGCCTTGGCCCTGCCTGCAGCGACTCCACCTTCCTGTCAGCTGTAGCAGCCTGCGTGGAAGTAGTCAGGTGTGTCGATGTCTGCGAGCAGCTGCTGAGCTCAAGCTGTACACAGAGTACGGGTGACTGCGGCCTTTTGTCTCTGCCCCACAATCCGATCACCTCAGGTGTTCTGAGATGAGGAGGATATGAAACGCGTTTTATGACTCTGAGCTCTATTTCATCTTCTATCCTTAGACTTGGATTAGGGGCACCCGCACCCCCTCCCAGAGCTTGGTGATAGTCTCTCTTCAGATTTGCTTGCTAGCTCAAGCTGTTCTGTCTTGATGGAAAGGGCAGGGAAGGTCTCAGCCTGGACCAACTGTTCAGTCCTGCCCCCTCCTCTCTGACTGCGGGGATGTGACTTGCCCAGGGTCCCTGCTGATGGCCCAGTGCGCATCTCTCACCATTTTCACCCTATCTCTACCTGGAGCTTGGCGGCTTCCTTTGCCCGTGGTGAGCGCTGGAGAAGAGGCTGTTGGCTGCAACATCCCCCGCATTTGGGGCAATGGCTGGAGTCCAGAAGTCTGGCCTGTGAGGTGCTAGCTAGTCCGGTCCTTTATGCTCTGTGGGAGGCCCTCAGGATGCTTGAGGGAGGTGATGCAGATACCTGTGATGGCACTGCTTTCCCTTTTGAGAAATGAAGATGCTTGGTTTGACCTACACGTATGATCCTTCAGATTGCTTTTTCAGCGGAGAGGGTGATATGTTTCAGCCCTGTTTCAGAGTACCTGTACTTTCGGTGTGTCCTCCGAGAGCCTCTCTCCTCATCAGCCATGGTAGATCTTGGTTACTCACTAAGGCCCCTTCTTTGCTCAGTGCCCCTCCATCACGGCTCTAGCCATGGCTCTGCCCTTGTTCTGGCCAGTGTATGGTGTCTGCCTGTGCTACAGAGAGAGGAAGGCTTTTTCTCTTTTACATTTCCCCTTTCTTCCTTCCCTCTCTCCCTCTTTTCCTTCCCTCGTTTCCATCCTCTGTTCCTTCCTTTCATTTCTTTCTTTTCCCACAGAGCTAGGTATCTAACCCAGGGCCCTGGGTAAGCTGAATACATACTGTACCGCTGAGCTAAGCACCCAGGACTCCTCTTGTGTATCTCTATCCAGCTCTTCCTGAGCAGTTACAACTCATTTCAGCCAACCCCAGTTCTCTGAGATGAGGGTCTTCCAAGTTACAAGCAACTTTTTCTTCTTCACTTATTTAACATAGTCTCTGGGCCAGTGTTTCTTGTAGTTAAGGACCTAAAAATCACGGAGCTTGCCACCTCTAGAAATTATCTGGACCTTTGCTTGTCTATTCTTTTTCTGGAAAGTTTCAAGACATTTAGGCTAATCCTTAATATGGAAAAGCTGTGTTTCTATGAATTCTTCCTTAAAATCAGCTGTTGTTCTTCCTGATTGTGAAAAACACCTGGGAGTGGGGATGTAATTAGAAGGGGGAACTTTTAGTATTCCATTCTTTCATAAATGTCCCTAAGAGAATTTGACACTCTAGGTGAGAAATATGCTCTCATCAAATTTTAAAAGCTTCAGCTGAAGAAAATCAAGCTTTGCTGGTCTTGGAGGGTGAACATGGCCTCTTCCCTCCAGCTCTGGGGCAACGCCTGCTCCGCGTATGCTCCATCTCATGTTCTCTTGCACTGGAATTCTTTCTAGTCAAGAGTTGCTGAGGTCAAGTCTCTAGGTTTCTGCAGGAAAAGCTGATGCTGGAAGGGAAAAGGAGGAGGTTTTGTCCAAAGAAGGAAAGCCCTTAGGTAGGTTTGACGTCATTCTCTGTACTCTATGGACTAGCTTTGCTTGTTTTTCAGCTATCTGCTTAGCCTAGTGCTTGGGTGAGTGAGAGTAATAGATGGTGGAGATCCCATAGTGTGTATTAGAGACAGGAGCTAAACAACACACAACGGAAAAGTTAAATCTTTAACTTTCTCAGTCTCGTGAAGGGAAGTTTCCATGTGTCCAGGTATGGGGCTGGAAGACCTCCTCTATTCTCGTGGCAGTAGAGTGTCTGGGAAGGGTTACTGAGCATATGACACTGGCACCACCCTGAGACTGAGCAGTGGGAGACCCCTTACTTGGTAAGGGTGCATCAAAGCATCCTAAAGAACTTGAAAAAAATGGGACTGAGAGTATCTGAGAAAGAGTTGGGTTTCAGAGATGGGTGTGGTGGCATGCTCCTGTAATGCCAGTTCTTGGGGAGGCTAAAAACAAGAGGATCACTATGACTCCAATCTACATAGTGAGACCCTGCAGATTTTGTAGGCCCTTACTAAAATAATTAATTAATTAACTAATTAATTAAAAAGAGTTGAGCCTCAGAGAGATAGAAAGGATAAAATAATGCTAACTAGTTTGGGTAAGCATTTTGTTTTTTATTTTAAAGGTAATTGAGCATGTATCCTCTCTCTTTGATCTGTCCGAGTGCTTCAGTCTTCAGACTCGTGCTTCTCCTTTTCCATGCTATTTGGCTCAATCTTCTCAGTAGCCATTATATCATCCGGAGGAAAGGCCGTGGGTCTGGATCCTAGGATGATATGAATTCTACCCGGGCCTGGCTCTGCTGACCGCCTTTGAGTGATTATGGGAAGACACACGGAAATGGTGGGCACAGGCCCTGACTCTCGGGTCCCCTGTCCTCCTTTTCTACCTTTCTGCCTCTGCATGTAGTCGAGACCCTGTAAGTGTGATCACTGATTGCCTGAGCTGGAGCAAGTGGGTCTTATGTCTAAGGCTATTGGTGGGTCTGGCAAGAATAAAGAAAGACCAGCCCATTTGCATGCAGGAGAATGCATTACCTACCCTCTGCTTCTTTCTGAGTTTTGCAAATACTCGCCAAGTGTTTTTATACTTCAGTGCTCCAGTAAGGAAAATTTACATATGGACTAGTTGTTTTCAAGCTTCCTATACAAAATAGGAATCACTTTAAATATTTGTTACTTATTGGAAGGCATTAACGCAAGGCCCAGGAAGATCAGCCTGGCCGATTTTTCTCATCAGTACAGGCTTGAAACAGTGGGAGAGGAGAAATACCAATCTGTACTCCTTCTTTGGTGACAGTTGTTTTCAAAGTAACTGATTTTTAAAAAGAAAGCTATTTGGTTAAATGAAAGCAAATAGAAATAGCCTTTTATAGATTATTATGAAGATGGTTTATTGTTCATCGCTGTTACTGTCACTGTCAAAGAGGTATTTATTAAATACCAAATCCTGTTTGGTATTGTTTCAAGCTCTGTTACATAAAGAGAATTACACATTCAACTTTTGTCTGATGGACATGTCAATCCACAAGGCCCACTTGATGTATGATCAATTGATAAAGACATGTAGAGAACAAGAACTAAAAAAAGAGAACAAATCAACACATAAGTGGACTAAGGGTGTTTGCATTACTTGTACATTAAAGGTCAAAACAAAGCTGGGAAACCATTGCGTTTATCAGAATAAGCTAGATTGGGCTGAAGTAGGAGAACCCTGTAGCCTCAGAGGAGAAGCACAGTGGAGCTTATTTCTTATCCCCTACTTCACATTCCCCATCACACACTGGCCAGGGTTTCTCTTTTATGTCGTCACTATACTTCAAGGACCTAGGCTAGCAAAGTGTTACCAGCTAGAATGCTGCTAACCAGCCTTGAAGGAGGACAAAAATTAGAGGACTCATGATTAGACCCACCAGATTTCCACCCAGGAGTGACTCTTTTCTCAACTACATTCTATTAGCCCAGGAAGGTCACATAACAGTACTAATGGAAAAAGAACAAGGAAATCCAATCCTAGTTTTCATTCTGAAGGAGGAATATTGCTGAAATAGTAAAACTTTAAAAATTATTCTAGACATGATAGTTGGCTAGAGTAGCGATTAAATGAGAATACTACTACTACTAGCCAGGAACAGAAACTTTGCTGTATTATTCAGCTCTGTGTTACTATAACAAACAGCCAGGGGCACTGAACATATAAAGATGAGAAGTTTGTCTTATGGTTTGGAAGACTATAGTCTAAGATCAGGTGATCCCTTTGTCACATTATGGCAGGAATATCATCCACGTGGCTCCACACTTACTTCATAAGCCACGGTACAAGAAGAGATAGAGACCTGGATCCACTGTGCCCTCAAAGGTCTCCCAACCCAGTGACCTCGGGTCTTCCACTAGCCCTCACCTCTCACAGGCTGCATCACTTCCCAGTATCAC
Organism: Myocastor coypus; assembly: GCA_004027025.1. Taxonomy (NCBI): domain Eukaryota; kingdom Metazoa; phylum Chordata; class Mammalia; order Rodentia; family Myocastoridae; genus Myocastor; species Myocastor coypus. The sequence continues at coordinate 544 of PVJA010029130.1, read as the reverse complement.
AAACCTCAGGATTTCATCTTTAATACATGAACCCCTGGGGAGCACTCACACAAACCATAGTGTTTACTAAGAACCAGATGCAGAGTTGAGCATTTCCCAGGCATTTGTTCTTTGCCCATCTATAGGAGGGTGATATTAAAACTAGAAGTTTTTAAGTTACCTGCCTAAGGCCTCACAGCTGGTAATTTGCAGAGTTACTATTCAAATCCACTTCCTTTAAATTTAAGAGTCTGAGCATATATCCTGCTCCTAGCGTGAAACAGAAACCCACTAATCCATTTATCATAGAGTTGAAAAGAGCAGACTGGCGTGATTTCTGATCTAGGTGCTTAGAGTCACTGAGAAATATTTCTGCTTTGTTAGAAATTCTACCTGGCTTTGTTGGTACTGATGAACCAATGGATTATTTTTGTACACTATATTCCAGCTGTTTTTTGGCATAGTTTCTTCTCATCTTAATGAATAATCTGTTCCTTCTCTTGGGTCCCTGGAGCTCCTTCAGAATGGACATCACATCATCTTCCTTTCCTTTTTTTTTTTTTTT
>PVJA010029129.1:0-26960 GCA_004027025.1 Myocastor coypus | reverse complement strand
TTTCTTTTCTTTTCTTTTTTTTTTTTTTTTTCTGTTAGTAGTGATTTCAATCTATGGTCCTACACATGCTAGGGAAAATGCCAGTGAGCTGTGTTCCCTACCTATATCTGGCATTATAAAAACCTCTCTCTCTTTGCTCCCTCTCCTGGCTTTTTTTCCTCTTCCTCTTGTTCTTTTTTACCCTCTTATTCCTCCTCCCCTGCTCCTTTTCCTTCTCTCTCTCCCCTTCTCTCCTCCCTCATCTTGCAGTGGTTCCCCATGGCTCCCCTCAAGACAGATCAGTCCTTTCATACAAATAAGAGGATCACCATTCTATAACCCAGATGCAAAAGAGGGGCAGACTCCTCTGTCCTGAGAGCTTTTGTTGGAGTTGAGCCCTTCAGGAGCCCCAGCCTGATACTGCATATATTAGATCTCGTGGTGGGTGCTACAGATCTTAGAGCATACCAGAGGAAGCAGACCTGGCGGTCGGGGGAAGTTGGCCTCCAGATCCATAGGTAAGCTGGCCACCAGCTGAGGTCTGGGAATTGAACTCCCCTCACTGCAGTTCACTCTGACTAGCTCCAGGAGAGCATCCTTTTCACCATTTTGCCTTATGGGACTCTCCTTTGTGAACATGGTCCCATGTGCTTGATGCATGAATTAAGGGCAGTGGAGTAAGAAGCAAAGCAACAGGAAATGCTGACAGGCATGGCTGGTGGAGGGAGTCTCTGTTCTTAGGGAAGACTGGGTATGGAGGATGGATGTCTATAAAGCATTGGTACAACCCGGTTAGGTGGTCACTTCTTATTGGTGCACTGGTCAATGACCAGAAGCCCCACTTTAACAGATGGCCAGAGACCACAGATGGGGACCATGTAGTGACTTCTAGGCACTGCCCTGCCTGGTCAATTGCAGATGCCTTGGGACCTGCATCCATCAGAGGACTGGAAACCCGATCACCTGGGGAGTGACCTGGAGGCCAAGACCTCTAGCTCTCCGGCCTGGTCATCTTCCCTCTTCCCCGTGAGAGCCTTAGGTCATCTTCTTCTGCTTTTACCCCTTTTCCCAATGCAGGGATCTTCAGGGAGACAGAATCAACAGAATGAATTTAGATATGGAAGTTGATTTATTCTGAAGGATTGGCTTGTGAGGCTGGTGAGTCCCAGCTCACTGGTGACAAGGACATCTGTTGTTTCAGCTGCAATCCAAAGCCTGCTCACTCTGCAGGGAGCTGGCATTCTTGTTCTAATCCAGCCTTCAGCTGACTAGATGGGGTCTGCCCTCACTGGGGATAGCAGTCCACTTTAGTCACTCTAGCACTTCAAATGTTGACTTAGTATAGGCGCATCTGTACCCCTCCATACGGCTGGTCAAATGACTGGGAGCCCTGTAGATGGACAAGTTGGGGCATAAAGTCCATTGCCACAGTCAACATAGTGTACCACTAGGGCTGTGTTCTTAGGTGCAGAAATGTCCCCATAAAGCCCAAGAGGATGCCCAAGCTGCCTGGCCTGGCAGATTACCCTCCATGCTCCTTGCTGATAAACTACAGGGGAATCAGTGCACCCTTCCCCAGCCACAGTAATTCACCTTCAGAGGGTGACATCGCATCTTTGCTTCCCCAAACCTTTGAGGGCTGCTGCTTCTCCAGCTTGCCTCGGACCACTTCCAGTGCTCTACTCCAGTGATAACTTGGGTCTAGTTGTTCCCCCAAAGCCTCATGCACAGTTGTAGCTGAAGCTTCTCTGGAAGTGGCTGACTCTAGAGTGTGTGGTTGATTCCTGGTGCCATGCTAGGATGAAGGATGGGTAAAAATTAAACAAATCCACTGATGGATTGCTTTGGCATCGGCCTAGTCCAGGCAGTCTGAATACAATATAAGAGAAAGAGGCTTGTCTGATCCCTTGTTTGCTTTGCTTGCTTTGCTACCTTCTGCCTGCCACGTACTATTTCCCGGTGATATGTAGCTCCTCCAGTCTCTATATGCTGTAAACTAAGTCAACTTTTCTGCCCTAAACTTTGGGTATCGGGTAGTTGGTTTTAGCAGTGAGAGAAAAGTAACTAATATACTTACCTGCTGTTGCCTCAGGGAACTCCTGAGCGGGTGGAGTGCTGTCACAGCTCCAGCCCTTGCTTGAGCTGTTCTTTCTGCCCAGAGTTCTTTAGCCCTCTTCTCGGCTTGTTTGTCCTTCTAGAGTTAATTCAGATATTGTTAAATGATTATAGAGCATCTATACCTGTTGTAGTTTGGGCTTTGCAAGGGGAACAATACAATATAATACAGTAAGTATAGTACAGTACAGTATAGTAAAATACAATACAATATAGGACACATATTTTATAAAATTATTTTATAAGGAATCACCCAAAGAATCCTAGACAAAATGTGCAGGAAATCTGATCACACAGTGAAGGCCAAAGAACCCAGCTGAGGACCTAGATCATATAACAATGTCCTGCATGAATCCAGCTGAAGACCTAGAGCTCACAGCAATGCCTTCTGTGAGTCCAACTGGAGACCTAGAACCCATGACAACGTCTTGTGCAGGCCTGTTTCATGGGTCTGGGCTGGATAGGCCCAAAGCTCAGTCTAGAAAGTGTATGCCAGCAGGATGAAGGATCTGTGCCAGCAGACTGAAGGATCTGCACTAGAGCCAGGAAGTGACCCTCAAGGTAAGAAGCAGAGCTCCCCAGAAAGTGCTACAACCATCCCCAGTGACAGTGAGATCCCAAGCTCCTCTGAGGATGAGGAAAGCCAGTTTCCCATTAGGAAAGCCATTGCAGCGAGTTTCTGCATGAGGCTGAGCTTGCACCATCTTCTCCTTTGAAGCTAGATAGGAGAATTGCTCAAGGTGATTACCAGAGCTCCCCCAAAGTGAACCGTGATGACAAGGTCCTGGGCTTCCTCAATGGTGAGAACAGCCGAGTTCATCAGGAAATCCAGCAGGGTGAGGTCTTCTGGAAGAACCAAGAGCTCCCAATGGCTCCCTACAGCCTCCCCTCTTCCTCTCCTGTTCAGCCTCTTGCGCTGCCAGCAGCAGTCCTCAGGTGGCCTCCCACACCCAACACCATGCTGCTTTAGTTCAGCTAGGTGTAAGTAGCTGACCAACAGTTGGCATCCGCTATAATACCTGCACCTGGCACTTCACCTGGTTGTTGAAATGCTTGGCATCACTAGTGGTCATCTTCAGATTTGTGTCACCCTGGCCATGTAGTCAGCCAACACATGTTTAGAGCACGTCAACCAGAGGTAGTCATGCATGGTTCAATGGACAGATTCAGTTAAACATGAATACACAAAATGAATCAGAGCTATAGTAAAATGAAGAAAAGAAGCCACTAGCAAGTGACATGCAAAAATATCAGAGCAGCTGGCCTTTGTAGAGGAGCGGGTGTGACTGGATAGTCATATTACCTCAGAGGCAGAGGCCTGACCTGTAAAGATGAGAAGGAGCTCTAGACTGTGAGGATCAGAGGAAGGTCAGGAGGGAGAGAGGCTGGCCAGGCAGAAGCGCTGAGTCTGGAAAGAGCCTGGTGAGCTTACAGAAGGGAAGGAGGCCGGAGGGGCTGGGCTCTACCGCCACCACTTGGCTACCAGCAGACCTTTACTTTACCAGCCAGGGATACGGACCCCAGAAGGAGAGCAGTAGGCGTGGCGCACGGAGAGTACTCACTGGAGTTTGCTGAAGGACTTCACGCACCCTGGTGGCTCAGTTATGCTGGGTTTGCTCCCCAATGCAACTATGAGTCTCTGGGGTCAGGGGCTCCATCAGTGATCTTTTCAGTTCCCAACCCTGGTAGGAAATCCAGTAGCTCCTCATTAACAATGTGCTGTTCGCATGAATAGGTATTTTTACTTGTCTGCCTGGTGGCATCTGGGGAAGCAAAGCTGGGAACAGAGAGGAAGACAGTTGATGCGTAGTGGGTGGTCACAGGCCCACAGAGAGCTGAGCTTCTTGAGGGGAACAGAATACTATTGTGTAGGCAAGCAGGCCAAGGGACTGCGGACAGCAAGGGCCACACCGTAGCTATGAGGAGACCCGGTCTGTGTCATCTCCACCGTGCAGGTGTCGCCTGAGTTGTAGAAATGGCCCCTTCTTGTGCTTGGCCTTATTTCCTCTGCTTTATTCTCGCCTTTGTGTATTTGGTTCCCCCCAAGTGAGCAGAACATCAGGCTTCTTGGGAGCACTGGGCTCCTTTCTGTGGAGCTCCATGAGTATGTAGTCTCTGCTTCTGTAACCTAGTTCACTCAACTCTTTCTGGAAAACAAAACCACAACTCTGGTTTGTTTCACAGATCATTTAAACAACAAAAAGGGGGATATTTAGTCTCTTTTTTAGGCTGACAGCCCGGCAAATTACAGAAGAGTGGTTTGCTGTGGTTTCGGGTTTGTTCTTCAAGTCCCTTGTGGAGGCGCAGATGTTGGAAAATGGTAGGGAAGGGGGGGTCCCTAAAATAGGAGGGGGAGAGGAGGCTTCAGAATGAGGAGAGGCAGGTGGCTTGGTCTGAAGGAGGGCTGAGGAGGCGGCATAGGCAGGACAAGGGAAATTCTGCATTTGCCTCTGGTAGCACAAGGGCTTCAGGTCAAAGGGCAGGGAGAACATTTTATGACTGTCAGTTAGTTGTCAGACACTAGATGTGGCCTAGGCCTAAGCCCTTATGTATTTATTCACTGTTTCAGATATTTTCCAGGTAGAATTTTGGCACACTTTGAGCTACTGTCACCTGTTACAAACATTTAAACAACCAATATCTAAACTCCTGGGGAGGTACCGATTCCACTGGTCTGGGGTGTGCTCTGAATATTGGATTTTTTTTTTTTTTTCTGAAGCATCTCAAGTGACTTTGAAGTGATTTGCCATAAAAGGCAGGCTGTGTGTATTTGAGTGATTGCTTTGTTTTGTTTTGAGACAGGGCCTTCCTTTTAGCCCAGGCTGGCCTCAGACTTGTAACCCTCCTGTTTTAGCCTCCAGAGCATTGGTGTGCTAGGATTATAGGTGTGTGTCACCATACCCAGCAAGACGGGCACTTGGCACTCTCACATGTGTGTATGTGTGTGTGCACCCGCGCATGTGTGTGTGGCGCTGGGGATTGAATGCTGTTCGTCAGAAACGCTAGACAAATGCTCTACCACTGGGTTGTGTCGCAGCTTTGGAATGAAGATCTTTAGGGACAGAGGTCTACTACTCTCAGCTTGAAAAGTGGGGAGCCCCCCCAGAAGCCTTAGAGACTATGAGTTCTTATATCATTTCCACTCACAAGATCGATTCAGGAGACGCGCGGATGTGTGCTGACCGCAAGGCTTGGGAAAGGTTAGGCTCCAGGTGCCAGGCTCGATTTGAGTGAGCACACGCCCTTCAGCAATTCCTGGCTTGTGTGTTCACACCCCAAGCTCCACAGATGGAGCACAGCATGGTAATGATGAGTCCAACTTCTTGTTTTGGGTTCTAGATCTGCCACTTACCAACTTAGGACGCTGTTTACAACGTTGAACATTCCTGGGTCTCCGTTCTTTTAGCTCTAAAATGGACATAGTCATGGCTACTGTGATAATGATAATGTTTGTTCTTCTTTTTTTTTTTCTTTTTTTTGAGACAGGGTCTTATTGTACAGCTCAGGCGGGGCTTGAACTCACTATGTAGCCCAGACTGGTGTCAATCTTGTGATGCTCCTCCTGTCTCAGCCTTCCAAGTCCTGGGGTTACAGGCTCGCACAACTACTCCTCAGACTTGATGTTATGAACACAGATGTTCAAAGGAAGACAGTCCTTACAAATAATTTTGAATAGTGCTAGTGTTGGAGTAATATCCTGGCCTACGGGTAATACTGTCATCTCCTCTACTAATTTAGGTGCCCACATCAGGTTTTCTGATGTAGAACTTTCTCAAAATAGAAAGTGATTAAATTGAAATTTTAATTTCCCTTTAAAAATGTTTATTTTTTAAATTTTTAAAACTTTTATTACTTTTAATAAGTAATAACAATATGACAATTTCAAAACACGCTAGTAGTACATTTGCAATAATTGACACAATGCATATTGTTGTCTGCATAGTAGTTATACAGAGCACAGGGTGTAGATGTGATAAATTTTCTAATCAATATTGGTAAAAAAAGAAAAAAATTTCTTTTATTTCAACTAAAAGGAAGTAGTTATATACATAGTCCAGTGTTCCATAATTGTAGTGGGTTACCAGTGAAACTGGCAACGTTGAAGGCTGTTGATTTGAGCCTCTTACGTCATCATACTAATCTAACTTTGTGTTTTATGCTTCATAGTTAGACTTTTCTGCTGGATGGTTAAGGGCAAGTTAAAGCAAGACCCGCATAACAAGATATTTAACTTTTGTATCTTCCAAGGTCAAATTCCCTCAGTATTAATTTTGAAACTATGTCCAGTGTTTTTTAGAACTTAAAAAATTTATTGAAAGATTAAAAAACCCTCAAGATTTCAAAATAATAGGAAAGTAAGAATGATTGATCCAGTGTGTATAGTTATCTTTAGCCACTCAGAATATAAGATATAGGCATTTAATTATCTGAATGATATTAGCAGAAATCTTTCTTTTCAATGAATTAAGAGAAATAAGTAGTATAACTATTTTAACTATAATATCTATATCTATCTATCTATCTATCTATCTATCTATCTATCTATCTGTCTATTTTTTCCTCTTCCTTTTCTCCTTTCCCCCATCCTAGTTTCTCTTTCCTTTTGAACATTTTTTTCCCATTTCTTAATATCTATTGCATATTTTGGATCTAATTTACTCTTTCTGCTTGTCACACAAGGGAGATAATACAGTGTTTACACACATGCACCTTGGTCATTTCACTTATGAGTTTGGTCTCTAGTTGTATCCATTTGCCTATACAAGTCTCCTGTTTATCTTTCTTTATGGCTGAATAGTATTTCATTATGTAAAAGTGCCATTTTTTTTATCCTTCCCCCAGATGATGAGCATTTGGCTTATTTCTAAGATCTAGATATTATGCTACTAGAAACATGGGTACAAATACATTACTGTGGTAGCATGTTTTTAATTATCCCAGGAAGAGACTCAGCAGGGAATAATAGGTGACTTGAATGGGACCTCCAATCCTAGATTTTTGAGCAACCTCCACACTGATTCCCATAGTGGTTACACCAGTCTACACACCCACCAAAAATGGAGAAGGGTTCCTTTTTCTCCTTGCCCCCTTTAGCATTTGTTATTGGTTGATTTCTTAATGATGCCCATTCTCTCTGGGGTGAGATAGAATTTCATGTTGTTTTAATTTACATTTCTCAAATAGCCAACGATATTGAACATTTTTCATAAATTTATTTGCCTTTTGTATTTCTTCCTCTGAGAAGTGAGTATTCATATGAGATGCCAATTTTTAGATTGGGTTTTTGAATTAAACTTAAGTTTCTCACAATTACCTCTCCTACTTTATTCTGTTGACCTGGGATGAGACATGGGCATTGGATCCCTAAAAACGAAGCCTAACAGAACAACACTGTGGTAGTTGATACATTGTGTCAACTTGAGGAAGCTTGGCTGGATGGGGCCGGCTAAATCCAGGCTGTGGGGGCCCCATCCTGCAGGATGCAGAGGGCCTGCCCTAGAATGTGACTGGTTCCATCCTAGAGCCAGATGGGTCATCCCAGAGTGACTCAGCACAAAAAATGTATAAAAAAGTTGAGGAAGAGTTGTGCCATCAGCCCAGCCTGGCCCTGCCCTGGCTGCTTCCTGCCCCGTTTCCTTAACAGAGTCCTGGTCTTTGGAGCAGCTTGATCTTCGCAGCCATGCCACTTTGGTGGAGCTCTGCACCAGCACAGAATTTGGAAGAGAGAGGCTTGATGGATGTCACAGCTGTTGCTCCTCCTCTGCTCTTCATTGTTTTCTGCTGCCTTGAAGCCAGCAGAGTATAAAATGAAACCTCCACAAACTGTGAGCTAAATAAACCTTTCCTTCCTTCATTTTGAGTGCGGGATATTTGCCCAGCAACAAGTAAAAAGTAACCAAGACAAACACAAAACAACGACAACATCTCTCCAGATGACTGTGATGTGCTGTGTGTGATTGTGAAGTGGCTTTGGTGGCTAATTTTATTTTTGCTACTCCTGTAGTGGCTTCAAAAGTCCTTAGGCTTTCCTGGGCCCACTTTAAATTTGCTCCGATTCTAGACAATTGTCCTTTGCTATTCAAAGCGAATAGGTATCGTGGCTTTCATTCAAGATTTTAAGTTATAATTTTTCCCGATTTTAAGAAATCATGTTTGTTTTGTCCCTACCCAGAGATAAATAACACAAATACAGAGTCAACCAAAACACAAAAAAATGTCGGCTGGGAGACAGCTCAGTAGAATAAGCGCCTGCCTGGTAAGCACAAGGTCCTGGGTTCAATCCCTAGTACCACAAAAATCAATCAATCAATCAATCAATCAATCAATCAATCAATCTATGTAGTGAGACCCTAGAGTCCCTGCACAAAAATACAAAACAAACAAACAAGAAACAAAAACAAAAATGTATACAGACTTCCATAGTAGTTTGCTGGACCAGTAAGTACCTGAAAGCTAAAGGCCACCTCTGTGAGTGTCTCTTGCAGCAACTTGTATTAATCTCATGGTGCCTCAATAAATTTAGTATTAAAATATTGACAAGGTTTTCTTTTCTTGATGTACATATGTGTTGATTGACTCTTTTAGTGTCTTGTGTTTTCATCAACATTTTAAGGTATTGATGTGTACATAAAGTATGTCTTAAAATGACAAAATTGGCTTTGAAATCTGTCCCTTAACTTTGTGTCACAAGCACAGCCTCAGATGCTGAGGAGTTTTGAAACCATAGTGATTTTTCCTCATTGTTCATTCTGATGCCTCTTGTGCATCCTTATTATCAGCTGTGTTAGCTTTCTGGAGAGAACAGCCATGTCCCAGACTGGGTAGCTCACAATAACAGAACTGCATCCTGTTGGTTTGGGAGCTACAAGGTGCAGGCGTGTTCAGAAGATCTGAGGGAAATCTGCTCCATGCTGGTCTAGCTCTGGCAGTTTCTGGCCATCTTGGTGTTCCATGTGAAGATGCCTTTGATATCTGTCTCTTGATCTTGACCTCGTGAAGTGTCTGCCTGTGTTGCTCCATGTCTCTGTCCAAATTTCTGTCTTATAAAGATGCTAGTCACTGGGCAAGAACCTGTCGCAATCCTGCATGAACCTCATCATTCCATCTGCAAAGATTATTTCTAGAAGCCCTCCAGGTGCAGGTCACACTCACAACAAGACCTCTCCAGGTGACATAATGTGCAGCGTGTGGCTATGAAATGGCCTCGAGGCTGATTTTAGTGGAATTGCTCCCACAGTAGCTTCCCAGGGACATCTTTAACAGTCTTTAAAATTTTCCAGGGCCTACTTGGAAACCATTCACATCCACAGGGGTTGGGACCTAAGACTTCAGTGTGTTGTTTTGGAGGACTTAAACCTGTCTAAGTACCGCAGGCGCTCCACAGCAGCCCATCCAGCTGCAAGTTCAACAGGTGCTGAGAGGGTCAGGCCGCAGGGATTGCCTGGAGGTTGGGAGAGGCCAGCCTTGGCCCTCCGCAGACTCACCCTTTTAGAGCGAGCAGGGAAAAGCTGGCTTCATGGGGCTCCCTCCAGGAAAGTTCAGGAGGGGCCAGACGAGGCAAGAGCAGAAGCCACAGGTGGCATCAGGAGCAGGGCTGAGGGCTTTTGGCAGCTGCTCAGCCACCTGGCTGGACAGCTGTTGTCCCTCTCAGGGAACTGTGTAAGGCAAGGACAGCAGAGCGCTGCAGCCTGCCAAAACGCCTGGCCAAATCTGTCAATTTGGCCGAACAACTGTTCCGGGGATGGGGAGGGTGGGACTGGATGTGGGGACTCCCCAAACTGTCTATAGGGACCATTCAGTTCAGACAGCAATTGACCCGAGGGGACCCAGTGTTACCGACTCAGCTGGGATCTGCAAGGCTCCAGGCATTGCTTGCCACAGGCCCGCTTAATCCAGCCTCCCTCCCACACTGGCCTGCAGCCAGAAAATGTTTTCCAAGTGAACATCTGTGATTGATTTGATGCTAACTTTGAACCCTAATTAAGCTAGATGGTGCCCTTTTCAAATGACACCATCCTTTTTATTATTACATTTGTATTTGTAAAAAAAAAAAAAAATCATACCTGAGAGGCGGCCAGATAACCTCAGTGGACTAAAGCACCTGCTTAGGCAGAGCACAGCGGCAGGGGTTCGATTCCCAGAGTGCTGTGTGGGCCCCTCCCTGAGGGCATATTGAGAGGCCGATTGAAACGGAGATGGCCGGCGCCTATAATCCCAGTGTTTGGGAGGCTGAAAACAGGAGAATCACTATGAGTCCAATCTTCATAGTGAGACCCTGTACTAAATACATTTAAAAAAAATATATCAGACCTGATGATTATGGTCATACATTCAATGTCATCATAAAAATTGTGGTGTCTTAGTTACTTTTCTCTCGATGTTGGGACAAATACCCAACACTCAAAATGAAAGAAGGAAAGGTTTATTTAGCTCACTGTGGAGGTTTCAGTCCATATTCGTCTGGCCCAAGGCTGAGTAGAACAGGGCAGAGAGCATCCAGTTCATGGCGGCAGAACAGCAACAAAATGGTGGCAGAGGCAGCCAACCAAACAGGGCAGCAGAGAGCAACAGCTCGAGTCTGTCTCTGTCTCTCTTTATATTGCATTGAGGCTCTCCGCCTTAGCCCCCGCCTTAGGCTACACCCATAATTCCAGAAGTACTTCAACCCATAATCCCATCAGTACTAAAACCCATAATCCCAAGGATCATGGATCAAGTCTCAAACTTGAGAAGTCCCCACCCAATGACTATATGAGGCTTTGGGGGGACAACTAGACGTAAACCATAACATGTGGAAAATTTGTTTTCTGTCTTGTTATGCAGTGCCTTGTCCTGTAACTTTGCCTCTCAATCCACACTTGAATGTTGACGCTCCGGGGATCTCAGTCGATTTTGTGTCTCTGTGATTACCTGGTGCTAGGTACTGTGCAGAGCTGTTGACTCAGCTCACGCAGTGCTGGAGACTGCAAGTTCAGGACTGACTGTCGCTGTGTGTTTCGCCCAGGGCAAGGGCTCTGCCCACAGCAACACTGTAGCAGGGCATCGTGAGGAAAGGAGGGGGTGAGGACAAAGGGTACACACAGAGGAGCAGAAGGGAAGCAGCGCGGATGGAAGAAGCTGTGCGCGCACCGGATGGGTTCACTTCGCAGCCCCCTGGGCTCGTGAGCATGGACTCGCCCCACCAGACTGACGTGTACGGCCGCATCTTGGGTCAGCGTCCACCCCTGCAGGTTCCACCTCCTTCACACCCCCACACGGGGCCTCGACCTTTCAGCACACAGGGCCTTGGGGACCCCACGGGGAGCAATCCTTAAAGGAAAACGTGCCAACCCCTGGCATTGTTAGGTTGTCTACAACACCAACAAACAAGGAGAAAAATCTGCAGGGCATTTAAACACACAGACTGCTTGGCCCTGCCTCTGGAGTTTCTTGTTCCGTAAATCTGGGATTGGTGCCATGGATTTGCATTTCTAGCCAGTTCCCGGATGCTGCTGCTTCGGAGCACCCTGTGAGAAGTACTGGTCCAGTCAGTCAGCTGTTAGCCAGGAGGCAACATCTCAGAGCACACTTACAAATAGGAGCTAGAGGGCCAGCCTGATAGCTTAGTGGACTAAAGCGCCTGCTTAGGCAGAGTGCAGCGGCCGGGATTTGAACCCCAGTGTGCAATGCAGGACCTGAACGCAGGACACGCTGAGACTGCAACTGAGACTGGGTGTGGTGACAGGTGCCTGTAATTCCAGTTTGGGAGGCTGAAAACAGAATCAGCTTGTCCTAAATGGGGGGGTTGGGAGGTGGGAGGTGGGGGGTGGGGGTGGGGGTGGGGGGTAATTGGAGAATAGGAGCTAGAATCTGACCCCGGGTCACTGCCCTGTTCAGCCCCAGCTATGCTTTCTCTGGCATGTTAGGCATATTATTTATGTGTCCAGAGGCGCATTCTGAGGCTGAGAGCTGGGAGTACAGGGCTCAGAGAAACAGTCCAGGAGGGCATCTGGCGGGGAGTGATGGGTGAGCTGGGCCTAGGAGAGGAGCGAAGGCCAATGGACAACCTGCTGGGCTTGGAGAAGAGAGTCCGACGACGGGCATGCTGTTTGGACAGAGAGGCATTCAGACTTCCCAGTGGCCAGGAAGAGCTGCCAAGTGGCAGAGGAGGTGGAGGAGTTGTGCCAAGTCCCGGAGGTCCGCCGAGGCCCTCCAGCACAGAGGCAGTGTGTGTGGGCGAGACCGTGGAGTCCTAAGCTCTCTCGATCTCACTAGAGCTTGGGGCTGCGGAGCCGGAAAGCCCCGTGCCTTCCTCAAAGCTTGACCCTGCTTCTCGGGCCTCCCCAGCTATGCAATTTGTTTCCCCACCTCTCGGCCTTTTGGGAGGAGCTGCTGCCTGGCGGAGGAGCTTGGGAAGCCTGCTCTGTCTTCGAAGAACCAGGAAATCATTATTTGTCCAAAGCAAACAAAGTCGCCAACTGCAGGGTTCACATTCAGTCCAAGGCTGGAGTCCCAGGAGGTGGTGTGTGGGCTGAGGATGTGGGGACCACGGAGGGCCCTCTTCCTCTGCCCTCCCCAACTATACCGGTTTACAGCTCTCACCCACAGGAAGCCTGGGCTGATGAGACCCACACTGGGTGCAGACGTGGCGCAGGGCCTTTCCCAGGGAGGCTCTCCTTCCCACGACATCAGCAAAACCACCTCCACTGCCCTTGCAGCCGAGGACACTGACCTCCACGTGTCCTGTTTCTTTAATTCATGAAGAGAGAACATTTATTGGAAGCCCATAGTAGGCCAGGTCCTCCTCTACAGGGCACTAGCCGTGCTTGGGTTCTTTAACCAAAATCTTGCATTAACCCTGTCAAATAGACCTTGTCGTTTTCAATTCACAGATGAGAAAACACCCAAGAGAACAGAGCTGCCACTTGAATTCATATTTGCCTGGTTCTGGCCCCGCTCGGTGCCACGGGCTTCCTGTTATGTTTGGAGTCCTTGCCTTCTTTAAAAAGTTTGGCCGTGGTCCTTTAGAAGTGGGATATGGAGATGTGTGCAGCACAGCTGGTCTCGGGATAGCGGAGCAGAGCGCTCGTTGTTTGGCTGGGGCTTACAGGGGAAGGCCCCTTGAGAACATTTCAAACAGAATGGCAGCAAGAGCATGAGCCGCCATTTTCCATTTTTGGGCAGAGCAAGAAGAGAGGGACTGTAGGGACCTGGCCTGAGCTGTGTGTTACCCAGATTTCTGCTCTGTGACAAAATGCCCAAGTCGATGAACTGAAGTAGAAAAGGTTTATTTTAGCTCATGGTTTCAGGGGCTTTAACCCATGGTCAGTTGGCTCCATTATTTTTTTTTCTCTGTGTGAGGCAGACCAGCAGGCTGGACAGTCCATGATAGAGCAAAACTGTCTACTTCCTGGTGGCCAAGAAGCACAGAGAGAGGAAGATACAGGTCCTGCTATCTCCCAATAGCCTAACTTCCTCGCACGAGGCCACACCTCCAGGAGGTTCCACTGTTCCCCATGGACAAGCCACCAAAGTGGTGGGACATAAGCCATGAAGGACAGTTCAGCTCCAAGATACAGCAACATGCATAAACGATGCATTCAAAGTGTGCTGTTCTGGAATGAATCTCCATGCTCACAAGTTGGAATGCTTGGCTCAGCCAGTCACCACCTTGCACCCTTTTGGCCCCTCAGTTTCTTCATCTGTTAAATAGGGCTGTTAATAGTGCCTACCTCATAGGGTAGTAAAGTGCTTACAGAAGTGCCTGGGATGTGTGTCTTGGGAATCAGGAAGAACTGGAATGCAGGAAATGCATGGTATTACCTGGCAGCAAGGAAGGAGCGGCTCAAGTGAGACCCACAAGGCCCCTCTGGCGTTAGCCCCGGCCGAATCCAAACAAGACCCAAACAGAGCACTTGGGTATGGCCACAGAAAGGCCAAAGCCAGCTTTTCCACTGGGGTTTGGACTAGTGTAGTGAAAGCTCTCAGTCTAAGCCACTGCAGTCTGTTTTTTTTTTTTTTTTTTCTCTAATGGTTGAGATTTTATTGGTTATGTTGAAGATCAGTACACATGAATCACTTCGTATGCAGTTCTTGACACACTTACAAAAAAAGCCATGTATTGTTTTTTCAGTTATCCCAGTGACTTTCCAGCTTCAAATTTAGAGGCAAATTATAGCAAATTTGTGGCTGCACTCTTTAAGGATGTGTATTCTAGCAACACTGTATTAGTTTCTGTACCTTAGCTTTTTTTTTTTTTTTTTCAGTATTTAAGACAGGGTTTATAGAGTCTATGGGGTTTCACTGCATAGATTGGACTTGCAGTGATTCTCCTGTTTTCAGCCTCCAAAATGCTGGGGTTACAGGTGTGTACCACCACACCCAGACTCCATTGCTGTCTCAGCATGTCCTGGGGACCAGGCCACTGTGACACGCTGGGGGTGGAACCCCAGCCACTGTGCTCTGCCTAAGCAGGCACAGAAGCAAAATTGGAACCACAATTGAGTTGGGAGACAGAAAAAAGAGGGAGAAGGAGGGAGAGAGGTGATAGGGAAGGGAGGAAGAACAGAGAGAGCAGGGGGGGGAGAGAAGAGGCAGAGGACACACAAGGCCCCTGCTTGGCCTTATTTCCTCAGCCTCATAGCCGAGTCCCTGCCAGCCTGTCTCCCCGAGTTCTCCCCCATGCCTGTGCAGCAGATGATGACCAGCTTTGCAGGGAGCACTGGCTGTCATTGACTCAGGGCTTCAGGTTTGCTCTGAGGCAGGCCAAGCCCGTGGTGGAGCTTCCTGACCTGGACATGTGCTGAGTACTAGTGTCTGAGAGATAGGGATTTGCTTCAGGTTTGCTCTGAGGCAGGCCGAGCCCATGGTGGAGCTTCCTGACCTGGACGTGTGCTGAGTGCCAGTGCCTGAGAGACAGGGATTTGGGGACACCACTGTTCACCGTTACCTAATGTGCTCTCCTATTACAAAGATAGCACTTGGGGTGATACGGTGAACTGGGTCTTCACAGGGGCTGCTGCTGGTCAGTGGCCATGATTCTGTCAGTGACAACAGTGTGTATGGCTTGTCACGCGCTCAGTGTCACATGATGACATCAGAGAGAATTTTGTGCTGCAAGTAATGGGGGCCCCAGGAAGCCTTGGTCTCTGTGTATACTGCCTCAGCTTCCAGCTGCCACCTCCCGCAGCAATTGCAAACCTCATCTGGAAGTGGAAGTCACCCGTGTGTGCGTTTGAGCCCTGCTAGCAATGCTAGGAAAATGATGTCCCCTGTCCTTCCCGGAGTGGCCTCCCTCCATGACGTGTGATCTCATAGCTAAGCAGCCTGTCCCTTACACCTCTGGTAGGCAACTTGGGATGTTCTGCTCTCTTCCTGGAGTCTTTCCTCAGGACTGCGCTCCAGCTGTGCCCCGGGATGCTTGCTAGATGAAATGCCTTCACTTGTGCCTCTACCTGAGTGCCCCTTCTTCTAGCACACCCCCTAATCCTCTTCTCGAATTTTCCAGACCATCACTCCAGGCAACCGCCTGCAGTTAAGTCTTGGCCTTCATGAGACTCTTATGGTTGAAAGAAGCCACCAATTAGCTCATAGGATTCAAAGTCTGGCTTCAGGATAGGGTTGGTTCAGGGTCGAAACAATGTCCACCCCTCCCTGCCCCCCGATTCCACTCTTGTCTTTGCCTCCCTGGTTAGGCTCTCTCCCTTGCACCCTTTCTAGCTGCCCTCCAGGAAGCTCTGGGCTCCCACTGTCACAACAGCAAAGCCAGAGAGGACAGAACCCAGTTGCCTGTTCATGTGCACAGCGTTCACCTCGACTAACTCTGTATGCTGCTATCTGCGATCTGAGCAGCTGCGTCCAGGACAGCAATGTGTAAGGCAGAACCCATGGCTGAATGCCTCTCGTCTTGGTCTTCTAAATGTATACCATTCCTAAGGTCTTACCAATTATTATACTCCGCTTAAAATAAATTAAAACAAAAAAGACAAGGAAAACATTAAGATTTCTTGAAAATAAGCACCAATATTCATTTATTTCCCCAAACTTATGTAACTATGTCTGTTAATCTGAGCAACAGATTTGATGATAAAAATAGATAATATAACAATCATTGTTAACATGCATTGTTGTATGTTACCTTGCTCATGTCTTTTTTTTCCCGCTTCTGTTGTTATTCAAGATACAATAAAATAAATTATATGAAAAAAAAAAAAAAAAAAGAATCCAGTTGCCTGACAATAGAAAGTCCTTGAGAAGCTGAGTCTTGACCGACCAGGCACCATCTCTGAAATGGATGAGGTGGCCCAGCAGGTGGTACGTGTGGCTCACAGCCCTGAAGCAGGTGTCCTGTCCTTGAGAAGACTACAGTTATGGGGGACAGTGACTCCTCATAAAGAATGGAGGTATTACAGGAGGAGGTGGATGAGCGCTGCCTGGAAACACGGCAAGCAGCCGCCATCTTCTGAGCTGCAGGTTTCTTCCCACAAAGCCTTTGCTCTCAGGGAAGGAGGTACAGCACGGCTATTTGTCAAGGTCACTCAGCTGGAAAGGGGCAAAGTGACCTGGGCATCCTGATTTATATCCTTCCAACATCCTTTCTCTGCTACCCAAATTGCCTTAAACATGTTTTTACTTAAAATTTACAAACATGCATTCATTCAGCACCCTTTCCTTGAGGGCCAAACTTGTTCAGATATGCCCTTTGCCGATGCGCTGCCCCCCCATCCCGCTGTCTTGTAGGGTGTACTTCCGGTGCACAGTGCCCCTGAGAGCTGGAACTCTGCGAGGCCTTCTCTGTGCCCTCCTCAATCTCCTGCACTTGTTTCTCCTTCGATATCTAACTCGACAGTAATCTGTTTTTGGAAATGTGCCTAGTGGAGCTTTTCCGAAGCAATCAGCTTAATATTCATGGAAACAAAAAGTTCTGTGTTGTTTTGTATTTTGCCCATTTACAGAAGCGTTAGTGAAAGGATTTGATCACAGTGATTCCCACAGCTGGCATCAGTAGGTTTGGGGGCACAGGTAGTGACTCCTGGTGGGTAGATGACAGTGTGGGCATCCCAGAGGGATGATCTGCCGGCCCAGAGCTCCGCCTGTGCACAGGCAAAGGCTTTAGGGAAGAGGAGGAGGAGAAAGAAGAGGAGGAGGGGAGGGAGTGGGGGAGGGGTAAGAGAACAGGGAGGGGGAGGAGGGGCATCTGGACCTCGGGCTATGGGAAGTGGCCCCAGAGGGCTTCTCTGCCAGTCCTGCGTGGTGGGGAGGCAAAGGCTGTCCTACCTTAGGGGGCTACTCACAGAGGAAAGGTTGTACAACACTCTGGACGGAAGCTTCCTGCCCACCTGAGATTATCCAGGAAAGTGACATAACCCCCGCCCCCCACTTCGAGGCCTGTGAAGAACTGTTCTTTGACTGAGGACTTCCTGTGGGGCCACAGTGCGACTGGGATGCGGGTTCCACCTTCCCCCTCCGCCCCCAGGCTGCAGTTTTCTATCACCTTCTGGCTTTTCTAGGGGTCTCAGAGTAGGTTGTCTCTCCTGGGGGCCAAGGCACATTTGCTGAAGGCCACCACTGCCTATGCATGCTTGAGAACAAAAGAGCAAAATGGACAAAGCAGCCCCTCCGGACACGCGGGCCCCTTTTCTAGGCCAGTGCAGCCAGCGTGGCTGCCGGTGAGTGCCTGAGCTCCTGCACCAGCCTTCCCTGCCCCGCAGCCAGGAGCCTCTGGGCAGTGCCCGGACTGTGGAGCCACACAGGCGGCTCTGGGGAATGTTTGAATCCCCACTGATGCCTACAGTTCTAGGCTACTGGCTATAAAGCCGTGCCCCTGAAAGTATGAAGAATGTACCCGCGGCGGCAGCAGCCCTGGGAATTCAAGAGAAAGGCGAATTCATGGGCCTCTGCTCCAGAACTGCTGAATCAGAATCCCTGGAGAAGGGGCCAAGCATCCGGGTTACCGGCCTTCCGTGTCTGTCTGCTGTCTGAGAACCGCGGCCGTCTGTCCCCCACCGCTCGGCTGCTGTCCCAAGCTCCCAGAGGGCAGGGTCCCGCCTTCCCTGGCAGCCCTCGCGTTTAAGTTCCCCAGGCCGGCGGCGCCCTGGCTGCAAGGAGCCCCTGCTGCAGCTGGAAGGATTCGGCCTGGCATGGTGAACACACCCCTGCCTTCCCCTTGCCGTTCTCCCTTCCTCGTGGGAATGAGGACAGCAACTCACTTCCCAGGCAGTGGGGCCTCGCCCCACCCTGGCAGCTGGGCAACGCCCCTTGGACTGGCATATGGAGGCGCAATGACCCCCTCGAGCAAGGAGGCAGTGCACATAGTGGGCCGAGAACCTGCTGCTGTGAGCTGAGAACCAGGGAAGCCTGTGGTCTTGATCATTTTATTTTGTTTGTTTGTTTGTTTGTTTATTTATTTATTTATTTATTTATTTATTTATTTTTGGCAGCACCAGGGTTCAAACTCACAACCTTGCACTTGCTGGGCAGGCACTTGTGCCATGGAGCTATCTCCCCAGCCCGGCGGCCCCTCCCCACCCCCATCATTGTAAACCATCCTTGTCTTATGCTTCACTGTCAAACCTGAGACCCTGGGGCGTGGGCTTCAGATTTCTGCTTCTTCCTTTCTAAGATGGCACGCGATGTAGGGAAGCTGAAGTCATTTGAAGATGGTCCATTGTTTTGAAGACTATGCTTCAGGCATTTTGCTGGCAAAATAATGCTTCCCAGGGGTGGGGGCACCATTGCTGGAATTTGCAAGTCCAAACGTCTGTGTTCCAAACTCTGCGAGGTCTAGCGCAAATTGTAGTATTTAAAGCAACAAGAATTAAAGATACAAAAAGCAGAGCGGGAACAAAATAAACATGTGAAAAGAAGAATTAGGTCAGCTTTCTCCTTTTGAACTCCAGTGAAAGGAACTTGGAAAGGAGTTGATTATGTTGCTGAAATTGAGAAAATATTCCACCTTCCTAAAAGGCCGCACTGACCCGCATATCCCCAGGGGGTACTGAGACACCCCCCCACCCCCACCTCCAGCCCATGCCTGCCAGAGAGCACGGTGTGCTCTGTGGGAAGGAGGGTTCTGGTATAGGAGAGGCCAGAACCAGTCTGGACCAGCAGTTGTTTACTGTTGACCTAGGGCAAGTTTCTTAGCTTCTTGGATCCTGTCAGTCAAATTGGTGAAGTGACTGCCCAGTAATATTAAGTAGCAACGTGGTACAGAGACAGTAAGAATTAAATAGAGTGTATCAGAAGTTTTGGCACAAGGGGATGACCCAAATGTTAGCTCACCACCTACACTAATCACTGGATAGGACACTGTTACTTTGGGTTAATATGTAGAGTTCCTTGTGAGAGTAGGTATTCATAGAGACCGAGGTTATATTTTTCTAGCAGTGTGAATTGGGTGAGTGGCTTAGATTTGCTAAAAGCTCAGGATCTTCCTCTGTGAGAGTGGAAATGACCTTGATGTTTCCTCGAAGGAGAGTTGAGAGGATAGACAAAGACAACGTGTTCAGAACCACACCTCGGACAGTGTGGGGCACATAGCTACGCACGAGGCGGCCCCACATAGTTATCGCCTGTAAATGCGTAGCGCTCCAGCTAGCACTCAGTCGTTGTTGTGCACTCCTCGGTCAGGCGCCCATGAGCTGAGGACCGAGGGGCCATAGTGTGGGGCTACATGGGTCTCAGAGCCTAGCTGTGGAGACTGAGCCAGGCAGGGGTGGCTGATGACGAGCAAGGTAAAGGGTGATAGGGGGTGGGTGGGGAGCCAGGGCTGACCAGGGACATGCAGAAGAAAGTCCAGAGGCTGGAGTGGGCAAGACAGTTTGGAGGCATCAGGTCACCAGGAACCTGGAGATGAGAGAAAGGAGGCCAGGGGGACAGAGACCTAGATTGTCACCTCCACGCAGTGCAGCATTTTGGTCTGCTTTTTGTTTATCTGTATCCTAAGCAGTGTCTGGCATTTGGAATGATAATTAACAGTTTTGTAAATGATAAATAATGGTTCACTATAGGAAAGTGAAAGTAAGGGGTTGAAAATGGGGGCAAGGGGAGAGCATGACCATAACACCTTGGGGGAGGTCTCAGCAGGAGATGGAGGAGGTACCTGGCCTCCCTCTGACAAGAGTGGGGAGCATAAGACCCCAGGAACACCTAGGAAATGGGTTGTTGGGTGGGGAATGGCAAAGGAAGCCTTGGGGAGACCTGTTTTCAGGCTTAGGACAGGAAACTAGAGGGTGGCAGAAGGGAGTGCCCTGAGGAGAGGTTGTACTTTTGCTGCGGAGTTACTAAGTGGCTTAGTTACTTTTCATGGTGTTGAGACAAAATGCCCATCTCCCAAAGTACAGGAGGAGAAGTTTACTTCAGCTTGTGGTTTGTAGAGGTTTCAGTCCATAGTCGGCTGGTTCTGAGCAGGGTGGCGTGGCAGAGGGGCGTTGGAGAGGAGAAGTAGTTCATGTTGTGGCAGGGAGAAGGCAGCAGCAGCAGCAACAGCAGCAGCAACAATAGCCTTCTTTCTGTCCTCTTATATGTCATCCATAAGCTTCTTGAATGGTGCCATCCACACCCAGAGTCAGGCTTCCACTGTCAATACCTTGAGTCCCAGTATCATACCCTTAATACATATTCTCACACATTCAATCCAAGCAGGCCCAAAGGGCCCCACTGATGGCTGTGGGAGGCTTTGGGGGAACACACAGAGAAACCATAATAACAAGAGGGGACCAGGAAGAGAGAAGCTGGGCACAGGGTTCTAGGACAGGGCCCTGAAACACCGGCTTTCCTGCCACCACTGCGGCACTTTGATTCTTATAGATGAAGACTGTGGGACCCATTGAAACTTGGAGGATGGCTGAGTAGGCAGGATGGGGCAAGGTGGGGGTGGGGCCGCAGGGAGGTTGAAAGACCTGGTGTGTCCAAGAGAGGAAAGGTCACAAGACTGAGGCCAGAGCAGGAGGAATGGAGAAATGGAAACAAGAACATGGAGGGGCCCTTTGGGTGGTGCTTTCTGGCCTTTGCTTGGGATTCCTTGGCCCCTGAATAATCTCGGTGTACTCAATTTCTCTTCCTTCAAGTCTGCTCGGATGCCACCATGTCTCCCTCTGTTGAGCTCCTGCCCTCTGTTGGGTTGTAACTGTTTGCTGAGACATCTTGTCTCTCTCTTGAGCATGCAAGACTGGAGACCATGGTAGCTTTGGTAGAATAAAGTCAGCCAAGCAGGTGTTTGTGAAATCCATGATTAAGTCTCTTAGATCAATAGATAGAGAGGTCAATAGATTGATCAAACGAGTATTTGGGAACTAGGATAATTAATTACATTAGAATCAGTTATATTTCTCACTGATTTTTTCCCTACAACTAAAAAGATCATATTTTAAGTTTCTTTATATACAAAGACAATGTTGTATGAACCGAAGCTGAGTTCTAAAGCCAGGGAAACTTGGAGTTTTCCTTCCTGGTGAAAAGCATTGATGTCCTGGAAATAATACAGAAATCTCGTGTAAATAAGCAGGGCATCTACTAGTGCTTATCATAACCATTATTATTATTTTTTTAAAAAGGTACTCCTCAGTTTGGGACAATACAGCTGGACCCAGGACAAGAGTGTGAAAAGTGGATTTCAGTCCCTAGCGGACCCCTAGCCAGATACCTTTGTGCAGGGAACAACTATAAACAGTGACCTTTGCTGACTACCTGACACATAGGCATTAAAGAGAAATAGCTACTGTACTTGCAGTACTATTAATATATTATTATTATTCCTATTATTAGGATTATGTATGGTACCCACCTGGCACTGCATGTAGACAGATCCTTTGATTAATATTCCTCTGTAGTTGAAATTTTTCTGCTTTAAAAATTCAAGTCATCGCCTCACAGAGGCCCAGTCTGTCTTGAAGAAGAAAAATGAAAGGGTGTAGCAAATGATGCTATTAGAATGGTACTTTCCTCATTACAAAAGTAATGTGAGCCTGCTTTGGGACTCTGGGCTACCACTGACGCTGAAATTTAAAAGACGGGCCTAGACCAGGACCCCTGAGTAACAGTAGTGATTGTAGGCAACCGTATAAATGGATTTGATCTCTTGGTAGTGGTCCATATTCTCTCAGAGAAGCCAACTTATTATCAATAAAAAAGAATAAACACTTTATAGGAGGCCATTGTTTCTGCCACCAAGTGTTTTATACACCTGCCAATAATTGTAACTGTTAAATATGACATATTGATGGATGTAGTGGGAAAAAGAATTCTTCTTTCTGATTAGGGTGAAGAGATTTTATAGTCTTTATTTTATGGATGGAAGTAATCTAACTCACAAACTCCTGCTATGGATAATCCTCTGTGGGAAGGCAATAAAAGGAAAAGAAAATTCAGAGAGAAGCCCCATTGGCCAAGAGCGCAGGCCCATGGATGCGGTTCTTCTGACAGCTGGCTCTGTAGACTGCCTGAGCATCAAGGAAGTGCCCCTGCCTCTGGTGCCTGGTTGGCCCTGTGTGTAGGAGCCAGGTAGGCACCTCATGCTGGAGGCCCCTGCATTCTTGGCTTTGCCTGTTACTCTCAGAGAGATGATGTTTACTGTCCAGGTGGCCCTTGGAATGTCTGGGCTAGACAGAGAAAGCCCGAGACTCCTGGACTGGGCTGCTGGGAGACTGAAAATACGTATTCTGAGTAATCTGAGTTTCCCTGACGCCTCTGTCTTTTGACCTCCTACCCATTTCTCCTCTATGGACAACTCAATTTTTTTCTTTCTTAAAGTGCTGGGATAGATAGAGCCTAAGGCCTCATGCACTGCCTGGCAATTGCCCTTCACTGAGCTATTCCCCCAGCCTTGAATCTCCATTGCTTTGACCACCCTGTCCCAGCTGCCTCCCCTCACCTGGTAGCCCTGTGATGGCAGAAACACGTTCAGGCAGAAGGACCTAGGACCCAGGACCCATTGTGCATCCAGGGTTGGTCTGCAGGTGGCCCCTCAAGTGGGCAGGGCCATCCTTCCTTCTGTCACAGGGTGTGTGCACCTGCCGATCCCTCTTGCCTTCTCTCAGTTCCTCTTCTTTGCCACCACAGCTCCTGTTCACTTTGTTCCTGTGGGGCCACTCTCCCCATCTCAGGGAAGTTTTCTTCACCTTGCCCAATCCTGTTGTGTTAAAAGATGCTGCCAAGCTCATCGCCTGGCCTCTCTCACTAGACCCTTGAGAGGGAACGTAGGCATTCGATGGCCCATCAGGCAAGTGGGAATGAGGGTTCTCAGAGCCGTTGCCTGAGGAATGATAGCTAGCATGTGTAATGCTTCCAGTGATGAGCTAGTGAACAAAAAGTACAGAAACTGAAAGCGTGCCTGTGAAGTAATGTGAGAGGAGCTTGCAACTTCCCCTCCAGAACAGAGTGCTACTCATTCCATCTGTGCTTGGATGGTCCTCAGCTGCAGATCTACACGGCCCTGGGACCCTGGTGCCCATGAGGGCAAAATAGAGGAAACAGGAGGTGGAGAACTAGACTCTTTGTTCCCTCTTGAAAGCCTGAATTTCTAAAAGGTGGTGCAGAAGGCAGGGCTGTGGACTGTGTATGTGGAAACCAGGTAACTGGACTAGATCGTATAAACAGTGGTTTAATGTTGGATATTGAGAGAAGTCTACGTGTCCACTTGGCTAGGCCATAGAACTCAGAACTGTGGTCAAAACCCAATCCAGTTTGTTTGTTTGTTTATTTATTTATTTTTTGAGCGGGACTGGGGTTTGAACTCATGACTTTGCACTTGCCAGGCAGGCACTTATGCCACAGAGTTATCTCCCCAGCCCTACCCAATCCAGATGATTCTGTGAAGGTATCTGGGGAGATAGGATTAACAGTAAAACCAGCAGATAGCCCTCCACGGTGTGAAGGGCCTCCTGAGTCACTTGAAGACTTCAGCAGGAACCTGACCTCCCTTGAGAGAGGGAGCTCGGCCACACGGCCTTCACACTTGCGCTGCACCTCCATCTTTTCCCTCTCTTTCGACTCATGGCTTTCCCTGCGGATGGTGGACTTATCAGCCTCCACAATCCCATTCACAAATTCCTTAAAATTGATCTCTCTAGATGGATACACACTTAGTTGGTTCTGTTTCTTGGAGAAGGCTAATTAAAACAGGCATTATGGCATAGGCTTAATTTGATGAAACATTTTTTATTATATTTTTTTATGGGGAGTTTAGTAACTGGTCCCTACATGAACTGGTGACAAAACAAAACAAAACAAAATTTACTTTAAAAAGGATGAAAAGTTTCTCAAACGAAGAGATAAGAAATCTCTATAAGGAATCCTATCATTAATGTCTTTTTATTAAAGTGAAACAAAAAGAATTCCTTTCAATGTGCGCTCTCGCTAACTCTTCAATCCCCAAGATGTCATAAAACATGTGATTAATTAAGTAGTTACTATGTGCCAGGGTCTAGTCTAGGTAATTCTGTGTGATCTCTGAATTGCCATATCATTCCTAAGGTGTATGGTTTATTGTTACCCTCCTTTTAGAAAAGGAAATACTAAGCAGCCAAGAGCTCAAGTGTATTTCCAAGATGACCCCTGGTGAGGGGCAGAGCTGGGATTTGAACCCTGGCCCTCTCACCTTAGTTTCCTTCTTTCTCAGACTTGATGATGCTAGATGGCCTTTGCATTAGATAAGAGGCCTTATCGAATGTAAAGGCCTCTAATCTAATATAACTAGATGTTAGATATTTAGTATCTCCTGGTTGGGAGGAAGGGTGAGGAAGAGGGGACACAAGATAAGTAAGTGACAGAGAAGTTCAAATATGGCTTCTTACCAATGTACATAAAAATTGAAAACTCTATTTAAGAATAGGGATACTAAGCTAGTAATTCTTCAGTACTCAGCATATGACAAGCACCTTACACATATGTTCATCTCCTGCTTACGAGACTCCTAGGAAATGGGTGCTATTTTTTGTTCCCTGCTTGACGAGTGAGGCGAGTGAGTCTCTGAGATGGAAGGGAAGCAGTGGTTCTCAACTTTTCTAATGCCGGGACCCCACAATACAGTTCCTCAGGTTGCGGTGACCCCAAACCAAAAAACAATTTTGGTGGCTACTTCAAAACTGAAATTTTGCTACAGTTATGATTCGGATTGGCATTAGGCTACCCCTGTGTTTTGGTTGTTCGATGCCCGCCGGGGTCGTGACCCACAAGTTGGGAACCGGTCTAAGGGCACAGGCAGAGATAGGAGGCTGCCCTATAACTCATGCTTCTGATTCTACCTCAGAGGAGGCTGGAAGAGGTGAGAAGCTTCACTTAATATTGTATTATCTGTGCAACTCTGTCCATTTTCCTATCCAACACCATGTGTAGAAGGGTAGAGGGGGGTCCTGTCTCTGGAGCAAACCAAGGACTTGAGGAAGAACAGATCAGGAGCAGCTCCTGAGGGCCAGCACCCCAGGCCCCTCAGCTGTGGTCTGGTCTTCAGAAGCCTCACTCAGAATCTATCTGGAGAGGCTCTCAGCTGTGCAGCCTGCACTGAGCACTCTGGAGCAGGTGAGAGCCGCAGGCAGAGTCATCTGCAGGGGAGGAGCCAAGGACTGGCAGCCCTCAGTGATGCGGGGAGGGTCAGAAACCCTGTGAGCCCAGCCGCAGGCCTGCTGAGCACCTTCCCATACCCCCTGTGCTGGGAACCATTTCCACCGAGGGAAAAATAAGATGAAAGAACAGAAACTAGGCCTTCAAGTCCCGCCCTGGGCGGCCTCCCCATCTCTCACCTGGGAGTTCCTTCCCACAGGCTGTGCACACACCCTGCCTCATGCTGTGGTGGGGGCTGCCTGGCTGCCACCTAGGTGGTGTTCATGTCACTGTCACCCTTGGCCCCAAGGGGCTTCAGAAGTCCTCTGTACTTAGCACCTCATGGAGGGAAGTGTGTGTTTGATTTTTCTTTGTTCCCTACTGTAACCGGAAGTCTGGTCACATGGCCCCATTGGCATTCTACCAATGTCTTTGGTTGCCCCCTCGTAACTGCTAAATCGCTTAGGGAGAGAGCAGCCACATCTGAAACTCAGATATGCCCATAGCTGGACCATGCTGACCATACATCAAAAGCTCAAGCCCATGGCCATTTTAGGTGGGAAGGAGTTTGGAAACGGCAGTCTTCTCTCTCTTCAAAACCACACATGGTCCTTTCTGAAGATAAGTAAGACCTTTTCCTCTTTTTTAAACGTGGAGGAAAGAAAATGCAGAGGCGTGAATGCGTCAGTGTGGGTGAAAAGCTGGGACCTCCCCTTCAAGAGCTGCTGGCCTCTGGTGTACGGTACTAGGAAACAGTGCGTGTGTGTCTGTGTGTATGTGCATTGTGAGTGTGCATTGTGGATGAGAGTGTGTGCATATGTGAGTGTGCATGTGTGTGGGTGTGCATGAGTGTGCATGTGTGTAAACATGTGCATGTGCATGCATTATGTCGCTGTGTGCATATGCGTGTGGGTGTGCATGTGTGTGAGTGTGTGCATGTATGAGTGTGTTTGTGTGCATGCATAAGTGTGCATCATGTCAGTGTGTGCATGTGTGAGTATACATGTGGATGTGTGTTTGGACGTGTGTGTGCATGTGTGTGTACATGTGAGTGTGTATGTGAATGTGTGCATGTGTGAGTGTGTGTGCATGCATTATGTCAGTGTGTGTGTGTGTGTGTGTGTATGCATCTGCTCCACCAAGGAATGGTGGCCCGGGTGAGTTCTGAGGAGTGGCCTCCCAGCCAGGTCATTTCAATGACAACAGGCGCCCACAGCCCCAGCTGAATGGCAGCTTGCGGGCTGGAGAGCTTCCGCAGTCTCTGCACTTCCATACTGATTAGAAGTGCTTGAGATACATCATAACAGTGTCAGTGCAGTGTTTGGGGGGAAATTGTCGCTGTCTCTCACTTG
>PVJA010029128.1:0-26949 GCA_004027025.1 Myocastor coypus | reverse complement strand
ATGTTGCGGTGACCCCAAACCAAAAAATAATTTTGGTGGCTACTTCAAAACTGTAATTTTAATCCCAGCACCCGGGAGGCTGAGGCAGGAGGATCAGTGCAAGTTCGAGACCAGCCTGGGCTACAAAAGTGAGCTCAAGGCCAGCCTGAACTGCATAGTGAGACCCTGTCTCAAAAAGCCAAAAAAAGCCAAAAAAAAACTGTAATTTTGCTACAGTTATGATTCAGAATGACTTTAGGCGACCCTTGTGTTTTGGCCGTTTGCCCCCCACCGGGGTCGCAACCCACATGTTGAGAATCGCTGCTCAAAAAGATCTGGGGTTGGGGAGCTGGGGAGATGGCTCCGAGGCACAAGTGCCTGCTGGGCAAGTGCAAGGTCGTGAGTTTGAACCCCGGTCCCACCAAAAAAAAAAAAAAAAAGATCTGGGTTTTTTGTTTTTGTTTTTTGTTTTTAAGGATTTATTTATTTATTGATTTAAGAATTATTTTATTTTATTTTTTTCTTGTTTCAGAACTTTTTGTTTGTTTATTTTTATGGCCGGCTCAGCCTGCCCTAAGGGCAGGGCTGGCGCAGCATGTAGCGCCGGGGATCAAACCACAGTCCCTGCAGCTGCCCAAGCTTTCCTAAGCAGGCGCTTTAGACCACTGAGCCATCCTGCCAGCCCCAAGAGCTGGTTTTATTTTATTTTTTTTTTTAATTTTATTTATTTATTTTTTTCTTGTTTCAGAACCTTTGTTTGTTTATTCACTCATTTTTATGGCTGGCTCAGCCCGCCCCGAGGGTAGGGCTGGCTCAGCATGTGGTGCCGGGGATCGAACCGCAGTCCCTGAAGCCGCCCAAGCCTTCCCATGCAGGCGCTTTAGACCACTGAGCCATCCCGCCAGGCCCAAGAGCTGGTTTTAGAAAATAGATTCTCTCTTGAAGCCAGGCGTGGTGGGTCATGCCTGTAATCCCAGCATTTGGGAGGTTGAGGCAAGAGGATCACTGCAAGTTTGAGACCATCCTGGGCTACAAAGGTGAGCTCAAGGCCAGCCTTAACTGCATAGCAAGATCATGTCTCAAAAGGACAAAAAGGAAAAGAAAATAGATCCTCTCTGGAGTTATAGCTGGAAGTGCTCCCTTCCCATTTTCTGACAACTTTAACTCCACTCTAGTAGCACCTCTGCATCAACTGAAGGTGATTAAAGAAAAAAGCAGGGCTGAGGAGATAGTTCCGTGGCACAAGTGCCTGCCTGGCAAGTGCAAGGTCATGACTTCAAACCCCAGTCCCGCAAAAACAATAGAAATTAAAATTTTTAAAAAATAAAGAAAAAAAGAAACCATGGCCAGCAAGATAGCTCAACAGTCTACAGCATCTGCTTAGGAAAGCTTAGGAAGCGAACAGGGATTACTGTTCAATCTGCAGCACTACAGGCCATGCCAGCCCCACCCTCAGAGTGGGCTCAGCCAGCCAGGGAAGGAAGGAAGGAAGGAAGGAAGGAAGGAAGGAAGGAAGGAAAGAAGGAAGGAAGGAAGGAGCAAGTGGAAAGAACTCCTAAACAGGGAGAAAGCATAACAATTTTTAAGAAGTATTTGTAAAGGTGCTCTGTCTCAAGTTTAATGCCATAAAAAATGACATGGCTGGCTCTCTAGGCACTACCCAAAGCAGCTTATCTGTGTGGTAAAAAGCACAGTACACACAACCAGCACACATGCATAGTGAAGGAAACAAACAGAAAGGGAGCACAGTAGGCTGGGAGGTAGCTCAATGTAGTAAGTGCTTGCCTGACAAGCACAAGATCCTGAATTCGATCCCTGGTACCACACAAAAAAAAAAAAAAGAGCACAAACTGGGCATTATGGTATGGCACATGCCAGTAATCCTAGCACTCAGGAAGCCAAGGCACGAGGATCCCTGCAAATGCAGGGCCAGTTTGGCTACATAATAAGCTCAACACCAGCCTGAATTACACAGTAAAACCCTGTCTCAAAAAGCCAAAACCAGGCTTTGAGATAGCTCAGTAAAATAAGCACCTGTCTGGCAATCCTCAGTACCACCAAAAAAAAAAAAAAAAAAGAGCCAAAATCCTCATTTATAGAAGCATAATTTGTCATAGTTGAATCTTGGAAACAACTCAAATGCCCATCAACTGAGGAATGGATAAAAAAGAAGTAGTATTTTTACACAATGGAGTATTAATTATAAAAAAAAGATAAATGAGGCTTTTATAGGTAAATAGATGCAACTACAGACCATACTCATAAGTGAAATAAAACAGGCCCATATGTATAAATGCAATATTGTCTCATTAGTGTAAAAACCTGAAGGAATAAATAAAATCTGAAAGGTATAATAGATACTATGAAAGGGAAAGAATCTGCTCAATGGGAGGAAAAAACTAGGATGAGGGAAAGAAAAATTGAAGAAAGAAAAAAAGATACATTTACATATATATCCAGAAGAGCTTGGATAATTGTACTACCGATTTCTGTTGTTCAATTGAAAGTAGCTAATGCTTAAATTTTTTCCTTCTTTTTAATTTCTTATAACTTTCTGACCAACTTTGCCTGCTTATATCTAGTAATCTAAACAACTAATTTGAAGACATTATATAATGACCATTGCTGAATTAAAAAAAAAAAAAAAAAAAAAAGAGCCAGGGATATAAAGCACAAAGTTCCAAGTCTGATTCCTGGTATCCCCCCAGCCCCCCAAAAAATCAAAGAGCTAGAAAGAAAGAAGGAAGAAGGGAGGGAAGATAGTAGCTCTTAACCCTTATGGACTCTGGAAAAACAGCTGCATCAGGGTGTCATACAAGGCAAGCAAGAAAACACCTCTAAGGACAGTATCTTAGATGCAATGTCTCTAAACTGCAGAGACAACTGACCCTGCCAGTAGTTAACTGTAGAACTGACAGCTGTAAAACCCAGGACACTTCAGCAGTCAAAGCTCAAGTACGGGTGTAAGACACACTGAAGTTGAGTCTAGCTTTCCTCTTCAGAAGTTATGAAATTATAAATCATCTAACTTTTAATATTCCTTTCCCATAAATATAAAATAAAGATAAGAAGATCTACCTGCCAGTTATCAAGACTAAATAAAACTACCCAAGCCGGGCGTGGTGGCTCACGCCTGTAATCCCAGCACTTGGGAGGCTGAGGCAGGAGGATCGGTGCGAGTTCGAGACCAGCCTGGGCTTCAAAAGTGAGCTCAAAGCCAGCCTGAACTGCACAGTGAGACCCTGTCTCAAAAAGCCAAAAAATAAATAAATAAATAAATAAATAAATAAATAAATAAATAAAACTACCCAAGCTGGGGCCCGGCAGAATGGCTCAGTGATCTAAAGCACCTGCAGGGACTGCAGGGCTGCAGGGACCCGTGGTTCAATCCCCGGCACCACATGCTGCACCAGCCCTGCCCTTAGGGCAGGCTGAGCCGGCCATAAAAATAAATAAACAAACAAAAGTTCTGAAACAAGAAAAAAATTAAATTAAATTAAAAATTAAAAAAAAAAAAAAAAACCTACCCAAGCTGGGTGTGGCAGAACATACCTGGGATCCCAGTTACTACTACTCTGAGTGGCTGAGCAGGAGGATCCAAAGTTTGAGTCCACCCTGGGTAATATCACAACGTAAGGAAATTCTGTCTCAAAGTTAAAGAAAAGAAATAAAAAATTCTAGCAGGTATTTACAATAGCACCTGGAATAGAGTATTTTAATATCAAAACCAGATCAATAATAGGATTCTAGCACAAAGTCTAACCTAGAAAAAAATTAAACCACAATGCAATGCTTTGCAACACAGTAACAGGTTGTCCTCACAACCCCCACAATGTAGAGTATATGTACAGTAAAGCGCATCCTAAAGTGTGCTTTGCACACCAGCAAAGGCTTCTATTCAGAAGCAAAACAGACACAGAAAAGATTTTTTTCTGGGCCCAGCAGGATGGCTCAGTGGTCTAAAGCACCTGCTTAGGAAAGCTTAGGCAGCTGCAAGGACCGCAGTTCGATCCCCAGCACCACATGCTGCACCAGCCCTGCCCTCAGGGCAGGCTGAGCCGGCCATAAAAATAAATAAATAAACAAACAAACAAAAGTTCTGAAACAAGAAAAAAATAAAATAAAAACAAATAAATAAAATTTTTAAAATGTATTTTTTCTATCCTCAATGACCAGAAATTAGAACATTGCACAACCAAAGATCTTTCAGCTACATTTGAAACTTCAAATGGCATCAATAATATCCTAATGCTCAAGATTATTATAAGAACAGGGCTGCCTAGGTACCTCAGTGCACTAAGCATCTACTTAGCAAGCACCGAGACCAGGTTTGATCCCCAGCACCATCTGGCTGCATCAGCCGTGCCCCCAGGCACTGTAAGCCAGCCACCGAGACCAGGCCTAGGGATGCACACCTGTAATCCCAGCACTGGGGAGGCTGAAAATAGAAGAATCACTACAAGTCCAAGCTTAGTGAGACCCTGTATCAAATACATTACATAAACAGGTAAATAAATAAATAAATAATAATTCAGGCATGATAACCTACATCTGTAATCTCAGCTAGAAGGGATGATGAGGCAGGACCGAAAATTTTTGGCCAGCCTAGCCAATTTACTGAGATCATACCTAAAAATTTTAAAGTTGCTGGGGTTGGGGGAGAGTGCAGAATGCAGCTCAGTAGTATGGTGACCCTGGGTTCAATTCACACTACCACAAAAACATACAGAGAAAAAAGAGAGAGGAAAAAAAAATGTTTTCGTCTCTCTTTACTTTTTTGGAGACAAGAGCCTCACTTTGTATTTCAGGCTGGCCTTGAACTCTCCATGTAGCTCAAACTGATCTGGAACTCACAGCAATGCTCCTTCCTGCTCAGTCTCCCAAGTGCTGGGATTACAGGCATACACCACCACACTCAGCCTAGAGCCTAATTATTTTATATTAAGTGCTAAACCATATATTTAAATCTTTCCCAAAAGTAACACTGACCAGAGAAATCAGACTTGTATTTTGCCAAATACTGTATGTACCTATGAGGGTCCCCCAAACATACACACAAGCACATACACACCCCTATCTAAAAGATACAAACTAGCCAAGGAGATAGCTTCATGGCACAAGTGCCTGCCTGGCAATTGCATGGTCATGAGTTCGAACCCTGGTCCCAGGAAAAAAAGATAAAAATAAGGGCAGATAAAAAAAAAAAAGGGCAGAAATAGCAAGCTAACAGCTTTCAGTCCCTGCATCCAAGGCCCTAACCATGCCAGCCAGGACAGCTACTCTCCTGCGCTGACCTCACCTGGCAGTCTTGATGACAACACGTTATAATGACATTCCCACCACACAGCTCCGGGACCAAATCTCAATGCTACAATTCACTAGTCTTCCCAGCCACCAGTGTCAAAGGGTCAAATGGAACATGAAACCAAAACTGGAGTCAGGCACAACCACAGCAAGCGGAACAAACCATGGATACATGCGGATCCTGAGTACCTAGAATCAGTCTTCCTGATGCACCAGCACCCAGGACCACAAATTCGCTCTGAACCCATTTGCTCTCACTGTGGACATTGCATGCCAGGCAAGGCAGCACAGCAGGCAAAGCCTGGAGTCACACAGCTCCAGAAGGACAGACACAGCAGGCCTGAGACCAAGAAAAGCCAACATGACTCAGTGTGGCCACAGGCAAGTAGCACCAATGTCATTCAGTTAGAGATATAAGACCGGGCCACTCTGGCTCACTTAATCAGAAGCAGTGGTTTAGCAACAAGCCAGCCCAACAACAAGGACTCCCCAGGCGTGCCCTGCCTGATGGCTACAGAGCCCCAGCAGCACTTGCAGCTTGTGCAGGCCAAGGAACTGGAAGCAGTGGAAGCAGGGTCGAACTCAACCCTGGTTCCACTCTAGAGTCAGTAAATTACTGAAAGCTACCCACTACCTCTCAGTCCTTCAGTTTTGGAGTTTGTTTGGACAAAGCAACTCCAAATATAAAATAATTATGTGAGTCCCTCAGCTGCCTTCCCACGTACCTACTGTCACTCCATATCTGCATATAAACAATGAGTCATGGATGGTTATGGAAACATGGGAAGAAGACTTTTTGCTAACCTGTATATTTTCAGTTATTGTTGAGGTACTGAGGATTGAAACCAGGTCCTTCAAGTTGAGCTCTGTCTCCAACCTTTCTTTCTATTGAGACAAAATCCCACTAAAGTCACCAAGTTGCCCAAGGGGGCTTCCAACTTTCAATCTGCCTTCCTCTCCCTCCCAGAGTGCTAGAATTACAGGCATGTGCCACTAAAACACGGTCTTGTTTTGTTCTGTAACTTTGGCCAATATAAATTACATCAACAGGGCCCAGCAGGATGGCTCAGTGGTCTAAAGCGCCTGCTTGGGGAAGCTTGGGCGGCTTCAGGGACCGCGGTTGGATCCCCGGCACCACATGCTGCGCCAGCTCTGCCCTCGGGGCAGGCTGAGCCGGCCATAAAAATGAGTGAATAAACAAACAAAGGTTCTGAAACAAGAATAAAAACAATAAATAATTTTTTTTAAAGATTAAATAAATAAATAAATAAAATTACATCAACAGACAACCCTGACAAGGGGCTACAGAGATAGCTCCATGGCAAAAGTGCCTGTGTGGCAAGTGCAAGGTCATGAGTTTAAGCCCCAGTCCCACAAAAAAAAAAAAAGAAAGAAAGGAAGAAAGACAACCCTGACAATAGTCAAACATTCATTGGGTTAAATTTTTCAAAGAAAGTTGAAGTACAAGATTATGACCAAGCCGGGCGTGGTGGCACACGCCTGTAATCCCAGCACTCGGGAGGCTGAGGCAGGAGGATCAGTGCAAGTTCAAGACCAGCCTGGGCTACAAAAGTGAGCTCAAGGCCAGCCTGAACTGCATAGCGAGACCCTGTCTCAAAAAGATAAATAAATAAATAAATAAATAAATATATATATAAATAAATAAATAAATAAATAAATAAAAGATTATGACCAGCCGGGCGTGGTGGCTCACGCCTGTAATCCCAGCACTCGGGAGGCTGAGGCAGGAGGATTGGTGCGAGTTCGAGACCAGCTTGGGCTACAAAAGTGAGCTTACGGCTAGCCTGAACTGCATAGCGA
This sequence comes from Myocastor coypus, assembly GCA_004027025.1. NCBI lineage: Eukaryota > Metazoa > Chordata > Mammalia > Rodentia > Myocastoridae > Myocastor > Myocastor coypus. The sequence continues at coordinate 19,845 of PVJA010029128.1, read as the reverse complement.
GACCCTGTCTCAAAAAGACAAAAAAAAAAAGATTATGACCAAAGAAATTGAGTAAGGGCAGGCAAGATGGCTCAGCGGTCTAAAGTGCCTGCTTAGGGAAGCATAGGTAACTGCAGGGCTGCAGGGACCAAGGTTCAATCCCCGGCACCACAAGCTTCGCCAACACTAGCCCCAGGGCAGGCTAAGCCAGCCATAATAAAAAACTATAATAAAAATAGAAAAACAAAAAATTTGAGCAAGATCTTCAACTATAAAGGCAAGTATAACCAAACTGAAATACACACTAACCTCCTAGCTAAACAGTATTTTGGGGCCCGGCAGGATGGCTCAGTGATCTAAAGCGCCTGCAGGGGGCTGCAGGGACCGCAGTTCAATCCCTAGCACCACAGGCTGCACCAGCCATAAAAATAAATAAACAAACAAAAGTTCTGAAACAAGAAAAAAATTAAATTAAAAATTTTTAAAAAAAAAATTTTTAAAAAGAACAACAGGGGCCCAGTGGGATGGCTCAGTGGTCTAAAGGGCCTGCTTGGGAAAGCTTAGGTGGTTTCAGGGACCACGGTTCGATCCCCAGCACCACATGCTGCGCCAGCCCTGCCCTTAGGGCGGGCTGAGCCAGTCATAAAAATGAGTGAATAAACAAACAAAGGTTCTGAAACAAGAAAAAATAAATAAATTTTTTTTAAATTCTAAAAAAATTAAAAAGAACAACAACAAAAAAAGTATTTTGAATACTTTCAATCAAGGAGAGAGCTGCTGTGGCTGAAGCCCTAGAGACAAGGCAAAAGACACACAGTGTATCTACGACCTTCATGGTCAAAAACAAACATCTTGGGGCTGGGGAGACAGCTCCGAGGCACAAGTGCCTGCTGGGCAAGTGCAAGGTCGTGAGTTTGAACCCTGGTCCCAAAAAAAACATCTTGGGGGCCAGGGAGATAACTCAGGGACACAAGTGCCTGCCAGACAAGGGCAAGGTCCTGAGTTTGATCCCCAGTTCCACAAAAAAAAAAAAAAAAAAATCTCACTGCAAATGTGGTAGGACCGGAAAGGCAATACCCTCCAAGACAGGAAGGAGAGAAAAGCCACTGTCCTAAAACAGGAAGACCAAGAAACATGGATAACCATCCATGATTTTAGGAAAGCTGTGTTCACTTGGCTACACAAATTAAAGGTACTGAATCTTCATAACCATCTTCTAGACAAGTATAGTTGGGAACTTAAGTAATTTGCTCATCTCCTACAGCTAGGAAGCAACACCAAACTGGTTTCCATAGGTGAGGGTCAGGCAACAGGTGGCTGTCCCCAAGTGCTTTTTAACACCATCTGAAAATCTGCAATCCCTTCCACCCAGGGTTAACTAGCACAATCAGATTAGTATATACCATCTCAGGTCCCAGACTTCCTCTCCCACTCCTCCAACATGAAATCAGCAGAACTGGTGACAATAAGCTTACAGATGAGTACCCATGTGAGGCTTAATTTGATTAACTCATGTTTTCAGGTTCATCTGTTAAAAGGATTGTAAGTGTGAGCAGGATTATGCACCATCAAAACTCATATGTTGAGTTGAGAGAGGCAGAGAGAAAGCAGCGAAGGGGCCACCTCGCCCTAAGTGTCCAGATGTTGGGCTCCAGTTCTAGACATGCTGTTAACTACCTGATGAGCCTTCGCCCCAGCTGGGGCTCCCAGCAGAAATTAGGAATGTGCTGGGGGTGTAGCTCTGAGGTAGAATGCTTACCTAGCATGCATGAGGCCTTAGGCTCATTTCCCAGAATTAAAAAAAGAAAAAGAAAAAGATTGGAGGGAAATGAGATAACTACAAACATTTCAAGTATTTCTAGCTATGTGATGCTTTAAAAACTGAAGACCTAGAGGCTGGGCTACAGCTCAGCAGGACAACACCTGACTGCAGGCTCAAGGTCCTAAGTTCAATTCCCACGACCGAAAAATAAAATGAAATAAAAAATGAAGACTTTATAGCCAGGCGTGGTGGTGCATGCCTTTAATCCCAGCACTTGGACAGTTGAGGCAAGGGGATCGATGTGAGTTCAAGACCAGCCTGGGCTACAAAAGTGAGCTCAATCCCAGCCTTAGCTGCATAATGAGACCCTGTCTCAAAAAGAAAAAAAAAAAAAAGAAGACTTTGCCAGCACTTGGGAGGCAGAGACAGGTTTGGTTTAAATTCAAGCACAGCCTAAACTAACAATGAGACCTTGTCTTAGAAAATCAAAACTAAACAAATAAAAATGGAAGGATTTAAAATTCTGGCCAAAAGCTGGGCGTGGTGGCTCACGCCTGTAATCCCAGCACTTAGGAGGCTGAGGCAGGAGGATCGTTGTGAGTTCGGCACCCACCTGGGCTACAAAAGTGAGCTCAAAGCCAGCCTCAACTGCACAGTGAGACCCTGTCTCAAAAATCAAAAATAAATAAATAAATAAATAAATAAATAAATAAAATTCTGGCCTATTTTTTCAATGATCTAATTCTTACTATGCTGAACTCTAGAAAGAACTTGGAGCTGAGCGTGGTGGTGCACGCCTGTAATCCCAGCACTTGGGAGGCTGAGGCAGGATCAGTGCGAATTTGAGGCCAGCCTGGGCTACAAAAGTAGGCACAAGGGCAGCCTGAACTGCATAATGAGAGCCTGTCTCAAAAAGAGACAGACAGACAGACAGACAGACAGACAGACCAGACAGACAGACAGACAGAACTTGGCCCTCAGAGAAGAAAACTAAAATCAGTTGAAAAGGTTTATGCCTCTATTATTTGATTAGTTTTTATGCCTATATCTTGTAATATAAGCAACTACTTTGAAGATACACTGTACTAAACAAAAAATACAATCAGTATACAGCCAGGCTTAGTGGGTATATGCCATAATTATGCACTCATGCACACTGAAGCAGGACTGCAAGTTCAAGCCCCAGATGGGAAATGTAGTGATTTAGCAAGACCCTGCCTAAAAATAAAATATAACAAGGACTGGGGCTGTAGCTTGGTGCAAAGGCTCTTGGTTCAATATTGTGGGGGTGGGGGTAGAAAGGGTGGGGGAATCAATACCTATTACCAGACCCAAGAATCAGTCTCTAAAATAAGTTTGTGTCCCAAAAAAGAAAAGATTGAGGTGGACAAAACAAGTCAGAAACCACAACCCTAGGTCTATCTGCAAGTCTCTATAACGGCTGATACACCGTGAGCACCAGAGAAGTTCAGAGGCTATAACATCCTGAGCCTGTACAAGAGGAACCTACAGAGATGTAAGTGCTATACCCTACAGAGTGTTGGGGGTAAGGCCTGCTTACAATGTAAGGGGGGGAAAGGGGTGGTGTGGTACCCAGGGTTGAACTCAAGACCTTATGCTTATGAGGTAGGCAGTTATTGCCACTAAATTATCTCCCTGGCCCCTCTTGCTTTTCCTGTCTTCCCTGGCCATGTACTGTTGCCCTTCTACTATGTCACATGGAGCCAGCTAATTACCAACTAAAACCTCAGCAAACTGTAAGCTAAATAAACCTTGCCTTCCTTAATTTTGGATGTTAGGTACTTTGTCTCAGCAACCACAAAAAAGTAACCAAGACAGCTGGGCATGGTGGTACACACCTGTAATCCCAGCACTTGAGAGGCTGAGGCAGGAGGATCAGTGTGAGTTCAAGACCAGCTTGGGCTACAAAAGTGAGCTCAAGGCCAGCCTGGACTGCATAGCAAGACCCTGTCTCAAACAGACAAAAAAAAAATCAAAAAGAAAATGTTTACTTAAAAAAAAGCCCGGCAGGATGGCTCAGTGGTCTAAAAAGCCTGCAGGCAGCTGCAGCCGGGCGTGGTGGCACACGCCTGTAATCCCAGCACTCGGGAGGCGGAGGCAGGAGGATCAGTGCGAGTTCGAGACCAGCCTGGGCTACAAAAGTGAGCTCAAGGCCAGCCTCAACTGCATAGTGAGACCCTGTCTCAAAAAGACAAAATAAATAAATAAATAAAGTTTTAATAACTGACTAAACAGAAATTTAAAAAAAAAAAAATTCTAGGCTCTAAAGGCCATCAAGCAGGAGATCCTTGGCACACATGAAAAACTAAGAAATACATGGAACAATTAAGAAATCTGGAATTTGCCTAAAATTATTTATTTCACTCTCCAGCTATTGATGCAACAGAATTTGCTCCCCCTCCTCATTCTAAAACAGCCAGAATTTTGAACTTCCTCCCTGTAGGAGATGACTCATTCTTTAAACTAGCTTTATTGGGGCCTGGCGGGATGGCTCAGTGGTCTAAAGCGCCTGCTTGGGAAAGCTTGGGCGGCTTCAGGGACCGCTGTTCGATCCCTGGCACCACATGCTGCGCCAGCCCTGCCCTCAGGGCGGGCTGAGCCTGCCATAGAAATGAGTGAATAAACAAAGGTTCTGAAACAAGAAAAAAAATAAATAAAATTTAAACTAGCTTTATTTACTGTCCAATTTTTCTCAGCACCACTTTCAATTTGCTTTTCTCCTCCTTTCCAGAATACATAAAACACAAGTGTTCCTCCATCTCTTCTCCCTTTCAATTTGTAACCTCGCCCCCTAGTGCCCAGTAAAACTCCTTTAGGTCTTTTCAGTTTCTAGAGTTGTCTCTGGATGGAGATGAGGGATACCCTTCTCTCAGTGCTAACTATGCTCAGCAGACGTCTGCCTTACCCAGAAGGCCCTGGGTGTGGCGCTGTCCTGCCTACACACAGGCTCTGACAAGTCACTGGTTACTTGAGCACCACTCAGCCAAAGGCCCTGCAGGGCTCTTTCTCATCCTAGCCTCCCACTCAGTGTCCGTGCTCAAGACAGAGCAGCCTGCTGACAGGGCCAGGCTCTGCATCTCACCTCTGCTACCATTCATGATCTGAGAGTCCTTGGCCAGTCTACCTCAGTTTCCCCACTGGTGCCATGGAAATAACAGCATGCAGCTCATCTCACTGTTTCAATGAAAAAGGCCTCTACATACTGCTCACTCTCTGGAACTGTTCCTCTGGTTTGCCTTTGTTTCTTTTTCTTTTTTCACAGAACTAGGGATCCAACCCAGGGCTAGGCAAGTGCCAACCGCTGACCTATGCTTCCAGCCCTTCTTCAATTTTCTGGAGCGTGTATTTTATGTTCTCCAGCTGCCTATCCTCCTCATTTAAGGATCTTACTGCATAAGCTATTATCTTACAAATTCAAAGCTCAATGCATTTTATACCTTTCTTCTACCATTTCTGTTCTATGCTAATTACAGTAGTCCCCTTCTCTGCAATTTAAGTTAAGGTGTCAGTCACCCAAAGCCAACAGCAATCTAAAAATATTAAATGGGGGACAGGGAGATAGTTCCATGGCACAAGTGTCTGCCTGGTAAGTGCAAGGTCGTGAGTTTGAACCCTGGTACCACAAAAAAAAAGAAAAATCAATAAAAATATTAAATGAAAAAAACAATTACTAAGTTATTTTTTGTTGTTTTTTGAGACAGGGTCTCACTATGCAGTTGGTTCAAGCTGGCCTGGACTCACTATGTTACTCACTCAGGCTGACTTGTAACTTATGATCCTCCTGCCTCAGCCTCCTTACTGGGATCACACGTGTGCACCACCCCAAATGGTAATAAGTTTTAAAGAACTTTTCTTTCAGTTTAGTGTTATAACTGTCTTCCTCAGTACTTATTTGGTAACCTCTTACTGTGGATCAATTATAGAGCTTATAGGTATGTATCTATGTATATATATGTATAGGAAGAGTCACAATACATATCAGGGTGTTAAACACTATCCCAGGAGTCAGCACCCACTGAGTCTCAAAGGTATCTATCCCCCATGGACCCTGCTGGACTCCAATCTGGACCCCACCTCCATGCAGACCTCTCATGAATGCTGTCAGGACAGAATGCAGAGGGCTCCTCCCAGGGCACCTGAACCCAAATCTGTACACACTACATTAAGCCCCTCTAGCTCTGCCCTTCCTGATCTCTTCTGCCTCTGCCTCTGCCTCTGCCTCTGCCTCTGCCTCTGCCTCTGCCTCTGCCTCTGCCTCTGCCTCTGCCTCTGCCTCTGCCCAAGACAAAAGTGTGAGAGGCTAAGCAACTCTAGATGGCTCCTCTGGAGCATCGCCCACTACCTCTGCCCCCAACATCTGTGCACCTGGACCACTACACAGCTACTCCCCACCACTCCATCCCCATCAGCAACACCTTGGATTCATGGCCCTGACAGATCCTATGGACAGCTACAGGGGTTCCTGAATCTGAGCTCACTGCTCCACTAAAGTCTCATAGCCTTCACTCCACCCTCCAGGGTGCTGCCACAGGGCCTGGTGATAAAGGGGGAGTCTTTCTGCCAACACTGGCTATACAAGGAAGTGCATGCTGAGAAGACCTTACAGGAGGACCTGCAGCACAGGGCCCTTGCCTGCCTCCTGGCTGCACTAGCAGCAGGCCCCACCCAGAATCCCAAGGCTGCCGCATTTTCAGGCCGGAAGCCACCTCCCTGCACTAGCATCAGGTGACCATTCACATTCCTATCATAGTTTCTGTAGACTACTTCCCACTGGATTTTTCTGTCTGGTTTCTTCTTCCTTCTGGATTCCTAGGCCTGAGCACAATGCGTGGGGGAAAAAAAAAAAAAGTCTGTTTCTAAATCTTCCATTTTCACTGCTTTGGGAGTGCCTAAATATTCACTTCCTAAATGATTGTGCTTGCCTGTAATCCCAGCACTGGGGAGGCTGAGACAGAAGGATCACTGTGAGTCTGAACTGAGTAATGACACCTTGTGTTCAATAAACTAAAAATAAAACATTCACTTCCTTACAAGGGATCAAAGCTGAATAAATTGGGGGCTGAGGAGATAGCTCCCATGGCACAAGTACCTGCCTGGCAAGTTCAAATTCATGAGTTCGAACCCTGGTCCTGCAAAAACAAAAGAAAAAAGGAAAAGCTGAATAAAGTTGAAAGGCTGAGGCAGAAAGATAGCAGGATGGAGGCCAGCCTGGGGTAACCACTCAACTCAAGGCTGGCCTGGACTACATCTGGTCTCAAAAAAGTAAAAAGCAAACAATAAAAAGCTAAATAATATTTAATAATGGTTTCAAATACTGGAGTACCACCACTATTTTACAGTTAATAAATCAATCACAATTAAGGTATTTAGCCAGGCATGGTGGCTCACGCCTGTAATCCCAGCACTCGGGAGGCTGAGGCAGGAGGATCGGTGCGAGTTCAAGACCAGCCTGGGCTACAAAAGTGAGCTCAAGGCCAGCCTCAACTCCATAGCGAGACCCTGTCTCAAAAAGACAAAAAAAAAAAAAAAACAATTAAGGTATTTACATACAAGCCAAATTTCAAAAAAGATCTTTAGTAGTACTTTGCGGCTAAATTTCAAGTTTATTGTTGTGTGGTGTTTTAATGAACCTGCACATAAATGTAAAATTTAAACTACCAAATGTTTCTGAAGAGATTAAAACTAACTACTGAGGTAAAACAGGGTACTTTACCACTTGCAGCTTTCTGTTTCCACTTTTACTAATTCCGATTAGTTCAGGCTTATAAAGCATGTCATCCTATTAGAGACTTTTCTATTATCATGATCATCTCTCAAATGTCTTCAGCATTCTCCCATTCTCTTTCCTGGGAAGTCTTAACTGCAGCTGTCAAGGCCAGATCATTTCTGTGAAGTTAAGACGAGCTGAATTTACTTTCAAACAGATTTTTTAATTACTGTAAATGTACCGTAAGACACAAGCAGAAGATGCCAAGCGTTCACCAAGAGAAATGAAAACTTACACTCAGAAGGCTGAAGCAGGAGGATCATTTGAGCATAGAGGTTTCAAGATCAGTCTGAGCAATACAGCAAAACCATTCTCAAAAAAAAAAAAAACTTGTATTGCCAGAAAAACCTACACAGAACATAAATGTTTACAGCCACTGTTTGTACAATCACCAAAACCTGGAAACAGTTCTAATGTCCAGTGGTGAATAAAAGTAGAATATAGAATCAACACAGTGGAATATGTAATATTAACCAGCAATAAAAATGTGTTGACACAGGGCTGGGGATATAGCTCAGTAGCATAAGCACCTGCCTGGAAGCGCAACATCCCAAGTTCAATCCTTGGTACCCCCCAAAAAAAGTATTGATGCATCAAATATCGATAGATGAATCACAGTTTTGTTGTTGTTGTTGTTGTTGTTTGTGGTGTTTTTTGGAGACAAGGCCTTACTCTGTAGTCCAGGCTGGCCTCAAACTCCATGCAATCCACCTTCCTCAGCCCTTAGTGCTGGGGTTACAGGTTTGTGTCACCACTCCCAGAGAACCACAAATGTCATCTTGCTAAGCTATTTTTATGACATCCTGGAAAAACCAAAACAACAGAGACAAAGCATGATGTCCCAAGAGTAGCAGCACACTGAGAGAAGAGTACAAATAGAAAGGGGCAAGTACGGAGGCAGGACATGGCCATAGTCCCAGAACTCTGGGAGGCTGAAGCAAGAGGATTCCAAGTGTGAGTCCAGCCTGGGCAATTTACCAAGATTCTGCCTCAATATAAAGATTATAAAGGGTTAGGGTTGCAGTTCAGTATGAAGGCCTTAGGTTCAACAGAGGGACAGTGGGTGTACAGGACAGAGGGACACACATCTTGGCATGATGGACTATCTGGAGCCAATTATGGCAGTAAATATACGACTATACTTGTATCAAAGGAACTGTATGCCATAAATTAAGTTTCATTGCATGGAAATAAAAATTTAAAGGGTCTTTTTTTTTTTTTGGACACAGTGATATAAGCCTGTAATCCCAGCTATGGGGGCAGGGAACAGGGAAGATTGATAAAATCAAGGTCTGCCCCTGAGCAATGTAGAGAAACTCCCATCTCAAAAATTTTTTAAGGGGTGGGGCATGCAACTTAGTGATAGGGCACTTGCCCAGCAGGCACACTAGCACCCCAATTCAATCCCTTGCACTGCCAGTTAGCTGACTGGTCAAGGTGCCATATCCCTATACACACAGCATTCTGGGAGGTTGAGGTGAGGGTATCTTAAGTTACAACCACCATAGGCAACTTAGCCAGGACAGCCTCAAGAAACAAAAGGGGCCACAGATGTACCTTTGTGCAAAAGGCTGTATCCCCACTACCACCAAAAGAGAAATTAGTCTTTGCTGGGGACAGTGATGCATGCATATGACCCAGCTGAGACAGCAGTATCACACAAGCCCGGGCATTCAGTGAGCTCCTGCCTCAACATAAAAAGGCCTGGGGATACAGCTCAGAGCAATGACCGAGCATACGTAAGTCCCATGGTTCAATTCTCAGTACCATCCACACACTGAAAAAGTTAATTCCTTAGCTATGGCTTGTCTGGATAAAAATTATCCCTACAATATAATTACCACCAAGTCGTGGATTTCTGTAGTGTCCACCATGGCTGCCGTTCTTGTTTTGCTAGTATGTACTAGAAGAAAGAAGAGCTCTTTGGGAACGGACAAGGAGCCACCCCAAATGTCTTTCAGATCCCTTCAGCTTCCCTTGTACCGGTGTCTTTTTAAGGTTCCATGGGAAGACAACCTGGGCACCAGCTGCACCCAGCAGAGTGGAGTTCTATCAGAGATAGGAGAAAGGTTATTCAAAGCCACCAAGGACACACTGTTCCACAGCAAACCCCAAGAAAGCATCTGAGCTAGAACTCATCCAAGTCAAAGGTATAATCAAAATATTCCACTTACATGTTGGCTACTCCTCCTAGACCTTCCTTAAAAATGAGTCAAGTGGGGGAAGGGGGGTCTCCGAGAAGGAGAAAAGAGGAGAGCAGGAAAAAAAAAAAAAAAAAAGAGGAGAGCAGGGCTCCCGAAGCTGATTAGGCTGAGACCTCTCAAAACCCTGCATCCGCCATTACTTCACAAGGAAAATATGACTCAATTTCAGGCAAAAGATAAAACACTTTCTTTCCCGTACATTCTGAGCCAAACCCACACATTCCTGCAGCAGAGGGAATGGCCCACAGGTCTTCCTCAGAGACTGCTCCAGGCACTCCCAGGCAGGCGCCAGGCTCAGTCTCCAACGCAGGCCCCCGCCCCGAGGGTGGGTGCCTCCACAATCCCTCCTGCTTCTCTCTGGGAGGAGCATGCCTTTGCTAATTCTCCAGAACGCACTGGGTTCCTCTCCAGGGAGACCTGGGCCTGCTGCATTGTTATGGCGCAGCATGAGATCAACACCTGGGGCAAGCCCCAGTCCAGGATGAGCTCATGGCCGCTGCTTGGAGAACCAGCTCCCTAACCTCCAACAGCATTTGCAGCTGGAAAGACTGGCTTAAATGCAAAATGAATGCTATTTTCAGGGAGACTTCTAGGGGGACTGGGAAGAACAATGCTGAAAACCTCTAAGAGAGTAAACCAGAACATTCCACGCCATGCTGTGCCTAAAAAGCCTTCTTAAACATTTTTCTCAAGAAATAATCATTGCAAGGCTAAACTGTCAAGTTAAATAAAAATCACCCACTCTAAAAGAGAAGAATGAAGGACTAAATGATAAAACAGTGTATTGTATTAAGCTAATTAAGGTTTATCATATTAACCATCTGAGTTTTAGTTGGCACCAGAACTGCAGGAGCAGCATATCATGCAACATGGATTCGGATCTGCTATGCAAGCATATTTCTGACACAGTCATCTGCAGAACCTCTGGCAATCGAAAATGAGGTAGAATTGAAAACCAATTTTAGCACAGTGATTTGCAAAGAATTCTGTTCTATCATGTTAGTTATTTACTGGTATATCTGTCTACGATTACATTTATCTCTATTAAATACTACATAAAGTATTCCAAGCTAACCATGCACTCTTGTTTCCCCTTTTGCCAGTTTTGTCACACAGGCAACATTCTGCAGCCAAATGAAAAACATTTCAACAATAAAAACCTCTGCATACTTAACATCCTTCACTGCAGATATGTCCACCAATTGCCAGCATAAAACTTAACCAATTTCCAAGATCCTGGGCATTTCTCACAAGAGTATTCCACTGAACACAGAGAGGAACAAGATACGCACTTCAAAGTGAGGGAGAAATTTATTTGCAATCATGTCTCCTACGAGCTCCTCTTGACTGTACCTCTACCAAACCAGCAGAAAGGCAGAACCAGTTCTGTTGCTGAGATCATGCTGGATCCAAGTCTGGAGTGACTGGTTTCCTGTTTGGGGAAGTTGCAGTTCTTTTCACAAGGAACCCCAAGGCAAAATGTTTAGTGTTCCCCTGAAAGCTCCCACAGTCTTTGTTCTTCACTTTGCTACACTCCTTGTGCTTTCTCCTCTGCTCTGCTCCTCTCCTCTATTCCCCAACCTCTGATTTGAGAGGGTGCATGAAAAATGCCAGCTCAAATCCAACTGCAATCATCTGAGGCATAGACATTTCTACCACCCATGACAGTCAAGCTGTGAGTTAACAGGCACGTTTGCACAGAATAAGCCAGACTACCCAGTTCCCTCCTGGTCTTGCATCAGTATTCCACATTAAAATGTATGCCACAAATAATCCAATGGCCAACTCACCAGTCAACGACCCCCAAAATCAATAAAAGACATTCCACCACTTGACTCGAAGTGAAAAGCCTTTCAGGTTAACACAGAGAGCATGGTAAAAGAAAGGTGATAAATGAACAAAAGGCGCATCTACCTCCAGGCTCCTCAAATCCTAAAAAGGTGGCTTGGCTGCCTTGATTTGGTGAAGCCCTTCCTTTTCTTACAAGGATCAGGAAAATGCCACATGTGTACTGCTTCAGCCTTATGCAAAACAGCCTATTCTCCTCAAGGCCCTGCCGCCTAGCATTCTCTAAACTTGCCTCTTTCCAGGCAGGACTGCTCCAAACGCCCAGACACATGCGATTTTAATGAAGGCATTCAGATTTCACCTTGATAGCAATACCTTCAAAAAGTCACTTGAAATCCCATTAAACGTGGATAACATTAAGAGTGTTTCTTCTCCACTCTGAACCCTGTTTTATCTCCACTGTCAAGTCTGTGTATGAATGGATCTGCAAACAAATACTTAAATTCATGCTCAAAACAGCATATCTCACCTTGTGAACCTTGACCTTTTGGAAAGACTTTGGATCAGTGTTCAGTTACTGTCACACGATTGCATTCTCTGCAAATATGAAAGGGTTAAAAGCAGCCCCAGTCAACAGGCCTACAAGGGAAAAAAAAAGACAGCATGTATGGCTAACAGCATCACTGGAACGCATTTATGCTCATTTCCTAGAACAATATTGTTACCTTTTGGCCTTCATAATAGTCAGAAGTATCCCAAACACCCTTTAGTAGCTTCTAAAAGGAAAAGCACAAAACAGAACATACCCTGCAAGAGAAAAAAGGCATGCAAAGTAGCATTCTTCAGCAACAAACAAACTACCATCACAAATCCATCAGTTCATTCTGGTTTTGTTTTGTTAAAAATACAGAAAGAGAAAGAGAGACACAGAGAGAGAGACTGCATAAACCAAGTGTCCCCACCCTAGCAAGGCACATTTTTTTCTTTAATAAGGGTCATAAATCTCAGCTCCTTGTCCATCCCTTAAGCAAAAGAAAAAGGCAGGAAAAGCCCAAGTAATCTCAGACCTTGCAAACCTGCACCTTTTCCCCATCCTCTCTACACAGGATCTTTTAGGGCTCCATTAGTCACGTACCAGTGCAGTGTAGTGTCTAAGTGTGCATTCACATACTGTGTTGGGATGGCACCTTCCTGCAAGCTCCTCTGCTTTTGGCTGCCATGAAGGGAGGAAGCTGCTATCCCACTGTAGTAGCTCAGTGACTGCATTGTGTTCAGGAGCTGATCTGCCTCAAACCAGTTTCAGCCGGTTCTGGTCACCCTACATAAAAAAGCTATGGCAACCCTCGCTGAGTTGCCAACAAGTCCCTGAAAATCATCAGCACCGGGGGGATCTCACTGGGGGTTGCCTCTCACTTCTAGGTCTTTCTGAAGAGGGGAAGGTCATCGTGTGTCCCCCACCACCACACAAGCACACAACCTTGGAAATGGTCACCTCACCAGCCCCCCAGAGCCCCTCAGGGCGCATTCCCCCTCCCTCCACCCCACAGCCCACCAGACACTGTTTCCCCCTCCTTCTCCTTCCCCCACTTACCTCCCACAACCTGGCTCAGATCTTTGTGTACGTGTGTGTCAGTGTGTGTTCCCTGTGTTGGTGGCTGACAAAGAGCCCCCAAGAAAGCAATCTATGTGTGTCTCCTCACACAGGATGCGTCGGTTGTGAGCCGGCCTGGCCTCCTAGCAGAGTGGTGCTGGCTTGTTGACCAGGCTCCTCTCTGCCTGTCACCCCCACCCCACCCAGCCCCCTCCTCCCTTCCGTCCCTCTCCTTTCTCTCCCAGCCCTGTCACCACCACCACCAACAGCCCCCCCAATCTCTTCCTCCTCCTCCTCCTCCAACCTTCTCTCCTTTCAAGCACCTGGGGGGGTGGAGAGTCCAAATCCTTTCACCTCGGGGTACAACACTGGGGACGTATGGGGCGCTGAGGGGGCAAGTGAAGCAGGGCAGCGGGGAAAGGGGGCACCGAGGCCTTGCAAAAATCATCTGCGCACCGCCGCGCCGCAGGGGGAGGCGGTGGCGGCGCTCACGTGGCCCCTCGCAGCCGGCAGGGCCTAGTGGGGCGGCCCTTGCTCGGGCCCCCAGGAAGCGGCGGGGTGCGAGGGCCGGCGTCCCCGGGCGAGGGTGGCCAGGCCACGGCAGCAGGCCGCGGGGCCTAGGCGCGCCCGGCCGACCGCGGGTGGCACGAGGGGCCGCGCCCCGCCTCGCCTCGCCGCCCGCGCCCGCCCGCGCCCCGCGCCCAGCGCCCGCCGCCCCGCCGAGGCGCACGCACACCCACCCCCTGCCCCGTCGGCCTCCTCGGGGCGCTCAGGCCCGGGCGTCTGGGCCGCAGCTCGGATGACCTTTGTTCCGCGCGGCGCCGCCGGCGGCTGCTGCTGCGGGGGCCATCGCTGCTGTCGTCGGAGCGGCGGCGGCGGCTCCCATGCCGCGGGCGTGGCGGCTGCCTTCGCGCCGCCGGCTGCGTGCGTGTGCGGCGGGGCGGCCTCGCCGAGCGCCCGGCCGCCCCGCGCCTCCCCGGCCCGCGCTCTAGGCCGCGCGGCGGCGGCGGCGGTGGGCCGGGGCCTAGGCTGGTGCGGGCCCGGGCGGCGGCGGCGGGAACAAAAGCGGGCGCGGAGGGGGAGGGCGCGCGGGGGAAGGGAGGCCGGCGCGGCGGCAGCGGGGCGCGGAGCCCCAGGCCCGGCCGCCCGAGCCCCGCGGCGACCCAGAGGCGCCCCGCAGACCCGCCGCGCCTCGCCCCGCCGGGCCACCGGCTGCAGCCTCGCCCGGATCGCGGAGCCGGGGTGGTGGTGGTGCTGCTGAGGGGACGAAGGAGGCGGCTTTCCTTTTTTTTCAAACGACATTTCAGACTCTCACCCAGTCCTGTTCCACGGCCCCCAGCCGCAACTTACTCGAGTGGAAGGAAGCAAGGCCTCGCCAAGGATGGTTGAGAAAGACCGTGAGCCTCTACCTAGGCAGGATCTTGAAGCCCAAGGTGGTGTTCTGTGCTCCTCGTAATGGTAGCAAATAAGTAAAAGAGAGCAAGCTATCTTCAAAGGAATTAAATCTGAAATTCTCCCTGGAGGTGGAAGAAGGGGCTCTCCTCCGGTTACTTAGTGGTTTGGAGCCCTTTTCGCCTTAAACTGAGCCACAAAAGAATGGAAGACACCCCCTGGGGTGGGGAGAAAGCCCTGGTGTAAAAGACACACGTTTTGCGTTCAGAGAAAAAGCCAGTGGGGCCAGATTGAAACATGGCATGTTCTGTTCATGTAGGGTTTTTTCTTAACTGGAATGATATTGAGTAAACAAGATGTAATAGCTGGGTCTCTAAATTCTAGAAGGGAGATGGTGTGTAAGTGGAACAAGCACCTATTGTACATACAGAAGCTGGGCATATCTTATAGAACACAAGAAGATACATAAATACACCCGCCAAAGGCCACGAAGGAGGGTAATCCTAACCCAAGCCAGAGTAAGACAATGTATTTCCACTCCAGATAAGGTAGGCTGTTTCCCAGCGCCCCATGTCCCCGCTTCCTATATTCCCAGATATACACGCCATTGGAAGGTTTCTAAAACGACAGAGAAGCCTCCATGTTAAGCTAATTGTGCTAACACTGGAAATAGGACAAAATGGAAAGACTTGAAAAAAATGTTACCATTACCTCTTTAAGGAAAGGCACTCTCTTGTTTGATCCAACCCTGAAGACACTACTACCAGGGGAATAGCAGTGAAGACCTAGCAAAGGAAGCGTTCCTGTGTGCTTTATTCTAAATTAGATTCATTAGTTAATGTCTGGAAAGTGTGTAGTAAAGTTTACCAAAAAAAATCTCAGTAGTCTGCTCTTTTGCATTAACATCCACTGAGGAAGCCATTGTTCTCTGTTACAGGAGCATCATATGATGCAGCTATCAAGTAGGTTTTTTTGGAGGGGACTCTAATACTTGCCATACAAATGATTGAAATTATTGTAACTAGAGTTGCACATAAATCGTTGAGTGCCTCTCTACATACTTGCTCGCATTTAGAAAGACCTATGTAATCTGCGAATTTTGCTGGACACAGCAACACAACGTTTATCAGTGTTACAAGACGAGGAAATTGAAACTCATCTTCTTTTAGCCTGAAAACAATGCCAGGACTCTTGTGTTGAGTTTCAACTTTACCTGGGCTTGTTTTCATTTGAAAGAAACCCTTTTTTATTCATTCAGAGGTAGGCCTTTATTAATATGCATGTTAAAAAAATAGGTGCATTTCAGAACCTGATGATCTGAAATCTTGCTACACTGTGAATATAAAATAATCTATGGTGTTTCATAGTATACACACCAGGGCAAATCCTAGGTTTCATAGATTTTGAGTCTTTGTTTACTTAGCGTGCTCTCTTGCCCCTCCCCCCATTCTCCTCATAGAGCTGAAAGCACCAGGCGCAGCATTTGAATGGTTACAAGAGGTGTACTCCCCAAACCAGAGTTTGAATTGTTTATCATAGGAGTTTTCACTCTACAACTGCTTCGTGTGGTTTTCTAATGCGTGCTGAACCAGGCTTTGTACAAACTCAATGCGTTGGTCAACCTAGCTAATTCTGGTTTAAAAGCTCAGTTCATCATTTGCACAACAGATAATGTTACACCTTCTGCCTTCAAATACCATTAACAACCAAAAAGTAAAGGATAATAATTTCTAGCAAATTATCTCAGTTCTGTTTTTACAAGGAGTTCAGACAAATTCCTTTGCCAGATAGACCAGTAGTTCAAAGGAAGGCACCTACCCTTAGCCCATTTTACAAAATCATTGAATTTCACAGCTGAAAAAGCTTTTATTTCTATTTTTTTAAAAGGACACTACCCTCTTCCAAAACATCAATACCAAAACATTCATTCTATTACTGTACATACGTAAAAGCTACCTTTTGTACTGTTCTGCTTTGAGCATAATACAGTGGTAATTTGACTGTAAGACTGACATAAAACTATGAACTCAGTACAGTAGATGAGGAAGGGCAGAACAAAGAAATCCTATGATTCCCAAGCCAAAAAGAAACTGAAGGAATTCCAAATCGTTTGGGATTTTGTTATTGCTATTTTTATTGCTCTCAGTGTCTTGGCTTTTCCTCCAATCAGTGTATTGCAAAACCCCAGCTTTTCCTTTTTTCCTAATCTTTTGTGGTTGGAAGCAGGCTCTGCAGAAGCATGCAGCTATCGTGCTTTCCCTCCAAATTCCACTACGAAATTGGGAGATTCCTTTGTTAGCAGAGCACACAAAAGGTGTGTACCAGGAGGGAGAGAAAGAAAAGCCTTCTCTTTATCTCGTCATCAAAGGCCTTGCAAACTACTTCTAAGCCAGACCTCAGCCGGCCCATTTTTGAGCTCGAAACCATGATAGGCCTAGGTGTTTACAGAGAGTTTACAGTGTTAAATGTGTCAGCTTGTCGTTAAATAAATTGTTATAATGTTTGACCTGAGTAATAATTTTAAGATCTGTAGCAGAGTGGCCAGGGAAAGAAAAGGGGAAAAAAATTTTATCCTTTCTTTTTAGGAACATTAAGCTATTGATATTTTTTTTTTTTCAAAAAGCATATCCTTGAAATAAATCATAGGTTTAAATTACTATCAGTGCCAGAAATAGGCTAAGGAAAGGATTTGTCTTACCCTTTGTTAACGATTTCATAAGCAGACTCATAGGGCAAAATCACCTCCCCTTTCTGAGCCTCAATTTGGAAACCCCTGCAAAAGCTTTTCACTGGGAGCCCTGAAGAAGTGGGGGCTGGGCTCAGAGTCAGGCATTATTTAGGAGGCCTCTAGATATTTGAATGACTTCCTAGGTCCTGGTTACTAGCTAGATCCATTAATTCCTGTCCCCTGCTGTCTCTTCAGCCTAAGTGCTAAGGCTTGGAGAACTGGCCTTGAACAAAGAAAGACAAGGGTGTGGACAAAAGAAAATGAATAGCTTCTAGAGCTGAACCATCAGGAATGGAAAGGGAGCCACAACTTCAGGGTCTCAGATACCCGCAAACAACCCCCTTCTGAAGCTGTGGCCCAAAGGAGTCTGTTCAGAACTTTCTAAGATTTCCTAGCCTTTGTTAACTTTCACACTGCACCTGGGCCTCTTTTCAAAAACACTTGTGTTTGGATTTGTTTTCTAACTCTCTAAATCCAAGAGGGAAGGAAAAAGAACAGGAATCCAGGTGTCTGAGAAAAGAAAAAGCCAATAGTCGTAATCTTCAAAGGACTTTCCAGAAACAAAAGGGAACACATGGGCCTTGGGGGCTCAGGTACTACCAAAAAAGGATCCAAGATCTCCAGCAGTGCAGACTCTGCCTGGGCCTGTGGTCTTCCTCTTAGCCATCTTTGTCCTCCTGGTCAGCACAGCTCTGGACATCCTCACTGCTGACAAGAGCTACTGAAACCCACAGACACTGGGGAGTAAATACCCCCAATTAATCATGCACTGTTTTGCTGCTACAATGGATAATATTGATGACATCCACTCCTACTCCTATCTGTAGTGAATTCTGGCTGCTGGCCCTTCACACCTGAGTCTCCCACTGCACACTGTCCTGTCTGCTGTCCTTGACAATTCCTGGGATCTCTTCAAAAATTCACCTCTTCCCAAGGGGGAGCCAACACCTGCCTGGTCCTTCTGCTCAGTAGAGACCAACTCAGAAGTCCTAGCCCATTGCCAGGGTTCCCTTCACAACACAGGCCCCAATTACTGGAGCAGGGTGGGTCAACTTCCTCCCAACCCAATATAACCCAGTTCATTCTAGATACGTCAGTTGAAGGCTCTCAAACAATAGGATCCATCTTCTCGGTGACTACTCCAAAACTGGCACTTAACAGGTGGTGCTGTACACCTCAAATTCCAGTGTTGTGAGAGGCCAAGGCAGGAGGATCACAAGGTCAAGCCCAGGCTAGGCAGCTTATCAATTCAGGTAGCAAGATCTTGTCTCAAAATAAATGTATAAATAAATAAATAAATAAATAGAGCTGGAGAATTCATGCTCCTGTAGTCCCAGCATTCAAGAGGCTGAGGGAGTCTAGCTTGAGCTATCGAGTGGGTTTAAGGCTAGTGTGAATCACATAGACCCTATCTCAAAAGAGAGGCAAGGGCTGGAAATACAGGTCAATGTAAAGATGCTTGCATTCAATTCCCAGTGTATAAAACAAAGATAGGAAAGAAAGAAAGAAAGAAAGAAAGAAAGGGAGAGAGAGACAAAGAAAGAAAGAAAGAGAAAAGAAGAAAAGAAAGTGTGTGAAGCCGGGCATGGTGGCACATGCCTGTAATCCAGCACTCAGGAGGCTGAGGCAGGAGGATCAGTGTGAGTTCAAGACCAGCCTGGGCTACAAAAGTAAGTTCAAGGCCAGCTTCAACTGCATAGCAAGATCCTGTCTCAAAAAGACAAAAAAAAAAAAAAAAAGAAAGAAAGGTGTGGGAAGGAAAGAAGGAAGAGAAAAGCAATGGACACTTTTTCTCTTCAAATCCACCATTGTATGTGAGGCACATTCTACCTTCCAGCCCTTACAATTGCTGACTCCAAGCAATTGTAAACAGTCTGTATCACTGCAGAGATTCAGCCTAGGCCATCACCTAGTTTGGAATGGGCTGCTGGTCCCTCACCTCCAACCCAACCAGCTTTGCTACATCCTTTACCCTGAAATTCTGAACCTTTTTTTCTTTTTCTTTCTTTCTTTCTTTCTTTTTTTTTTTTTTTTTTTTTTGTCTTTTTGAGACAGGGTCTCACTATGCAGTTGAGGCTGGCCTTGAGCTCACTTTTCTAGCCCAGGCTGGTCTCGAACTCGCACCAATCCTCCTGCCTCAGCCTCCCGAGTGCTGGGATTACAGGCGTGAGCCACCACGCCCGGCTTTCTTTCTTTCTTTTTAAGCACACTATCCAGGGATTGTAGCCAGGGCATTTACACGAGCAACATCTTAAGCCCTAGTTTTCTTTTTCTTTAATTTTTTTTTTTTTTTTCTTGTTTCAGAACCTTTGTTTGTTTATTCACTCGTTTTTATGGCCGGCTCAGCCCTCCCCGAGTGCAGGGCTCGTGCAGCATATGGTGCCAGGGATCGAACCGCAGTCCCTGAAGCCACGCAAGCTTTCTCAAGCAAGCACTTTACACCACTGAGCCATCCCGCCGGGCCCCTTTTTTTTTTTTTTAATTATTTTATTTTTCATGTTATGGCTGGCTCAGCCTGCTCTGGAGGAGGTGCTGGCACAGCCCGTGGTGCTGGGAATTGAACCTCAGTCCTTGTGGTTGCCTAAGCTTGCTTAAGGAGATGCTTTAGACCGC
>PVJA010029127.1:0-26951 GCA_004027025.1 Myocastor coypus | reverse complement strand
TAATAAAAATAAAAATAAAAATAAACAAAGCAAGGAGCATGAACATCCTCCCCTACTTGGGAGGATGAGGCAGGAAGGTTGCCACAGGGTTGAGGCCAGCCTGAGCTACAGTGTCAATTTAAGAATAGCCTCAACTACATAGCAAGACCCTGTGTTAAAAAAGAAAGAAAAATGAGTGAATTAAAAATTTATTTGATCATAGGAATTTGAATTTCTATTTCTAGTCCCATTTTTATTTATGATTTTTCAGTTATAGCGTCTACCTTGACCTGGACTCTCTTATTTGCACACTCTTATTTTGCTTTTACTTTCCTGATCTCTTTTCAGTTTTATTCTTTATTAGTATGCGACTGCATTACACGAGGATGCTATTTCCTATGCGGAGCTGGTACGTGCACACAACACATCTGAACTTATTCCTTTTCACTGCCCTCTCTCCCCTTCTCCCTACCTTGGATCTCCTTTTCTTTTGAAAAGGAGTGAGCTCCCTCCTTCCTATGACCTGTTTTATTTGCTCTTTATCTATACTTTGGGCTTCTCATATAAACGAAATGAAACGACATTGAAGCCTATGCATCTGATTTATTGCACTTAGCCCCTCAGTCTCAGGATGCACCCATTTCCCTCCAATGACTCAGGTTTGTCCTCCCCGGCACAGAAGGGTGCCCCTGGGTCTCAATACCATATTTTCTATATCCATTCTTTTGGTGGGTATATAGCTTGCTTCCAATTTAGCAATGATGCATTGGTTGCTATAAATACAGGTGTGCATTTATACGTTGATTGTTTTACCTCAAAAAGGAAGATAATGAACATTATAAAATGATCTTAAAACTCATCATTTCATTTCTCCATGACAAATATTACAGGCAGGAGGGAGGAAGAGAATGTAAAAAGAATTGAGATGTGTAATGTATATATAGCATTTCCCTACGTGAATGTCATCATTATGTGTCACAAATAGGTACCAACAAAAATAAAAATAAAGCAAATAGCATGAGCAGATTATTTTCTTTCAGTTTTGCTCCTAATTATATTGTAGTTTTCTTTTAATTATAGCATAAGTATACTTTGGTCTCTTGTGTATTTTCCCTTAGCATTGCTTTGAGTCTCGGATGCCCTAAATTTCCTAGTGTGTATCCACCCAGTGTTGTGAAAATGCAAAGTGTTCTTAAATTCCCTGTATGTGTGCTTTTCCTACTGTGAATTTTGTGGTCAGTCAAGGACCCATGAGCATCCATGGGCCTCATGGACATGTTAGCACAGTTGGAACAGACACATGAACTGTAACACAACAAAGCTGGGCTTTGCTGTCTCTTACCCTAGTTCCAGCCCCCCACATGACACTGATAGAACCTTTAGGATTATTTCTCAACAATGAGAGGGAGGAACCCGCAAGATGGTTCAGCGGTCTAAAGCTTTCCTGCTTAGGAAGCTTAGGCAACAGCAGGGACAGTGGTTTGATCCCCGGCACCACATGCTGTGCCAGCCCCACCCCAGGGAAGGCTGAGCCGGCCATAAAACAAACAAACAAACAAACAAACAATGAGAGGGGAAAAGTCCACTGCATATTTACATGATCCCAAAAGTTCACCTCCCCAAGTGAGTTGCCAATCGCAAGGAGGGAAACAGAAGAGTGCTAAAATCTGGGGGCCACTAAGGCAGATAGGTGACCAACTTCAGCATCACAAATCCAAACTCTAGACTGAATTACGTGGCTCAGATGAAGTTGAAGCCTTGTGCTATGATGCTGACTGCCCAAATGTTTCCTCTACATCTAGTCAGGCCTTTGATATCTACCTTTCAATTCATAGGAAGTAAAAAGAAATAAGGAATATGCAAAATAATTCCACACAAATCTAGAAGCAGGAAAATCTTTAAAGTCAGTCATGTGAAGAAGGAAGGGGAAGAGGATGCTATGTTGCATTGAGACAAACTTGGAGCCAGGCTTGGTGGCACACGCCTGTAATCTCAGCACTTGGGAGGCTGAGGCAGGAGGATTGGTGGGAGTTCAAGACCAGCCTGGGCTACAAAACTGAGCTCAAGGCCAGCCTGAACTGCATAGTGAGACCCTGCCTCAAAAAATAGAAAAAAAAAAAAAAAAGAAACTTGGGATGCAGAACATCCAAATGTACTGTGTGCTGCTTGCTTAGGTCCTACTTTGGACAAATCAAATATACAATGAAATTTGGGTGCAAACTGTATTTAGGTGATAATAGAAATGACTGAAATTCCATTAGGAGTGAGAATTGTATTGTGTTGTATAAAAGAATGTTCTCACTTACCGGATATGAGTGTTCACCGTGCTGCCCTTCCTTATTTCCGATATATCTTAAATACTTCATCATTCAGAAGGTTTCATGAGGTGAGATTAGTAATGGAGAAGGGAAAGAAAAATGCTGAGGGCCGCTTCCCCACTCGTCAAGTTCACCTCCTTCACAACTTCAGACCAAATGGGGTCTCTGCTGGAAACGGGCTTCACTGCATTGCAAGTGTTAGGGACAGAACCTCTGGACACTCTCACCTAGAGGAAACAAACCCCACTTCATGTTTCTCCGTGGGTTCAGACCTTTAACCAAAGACACATGATTAAACACTTTTTTTTTGCGGGACTGGGATTGAACTCAGGTCATTGCACTTGCCAGGCAAGTGCTTATTCTACAGAGCTATTTCCCCACCCCATTAAACACTTTTTCTGAGTTGACTTAGAAAAGAGAAACACAGGGAGAGCATGAAATGGGGTTGGTTTTTTTTTTTTTTTTTTTTTTTTTTAAGCTCTTGACTTCTTGGATTTATCTTCAAATTCAATTATCACTCAAGTTGATGTCAGAGGATTTTAGATTTTCCAGGTTTAGCATGACAGTGGAAATTAAGCAGACCATACACATAAATTCCACATTGTCAGAACTCAAATACTGGAAAACTGAAAACGCGAAGCTGTATTCTTTTCTCTTTACTCTTTCAGACAGCAGAGAGGCAGGGTGCTAGCAGGTTCCAGAGGCTGCTTAACAAAGAACACAGTAATTGGTGCTGCAAGCTCCCATGTGAAATAAACACCCTCTGTTTTCCTTCCTCTCCTGGAAGGGTGAGTGTGACCTCCGCCCTCCAGAGCCTCCTGTCACACTCCTGAGGGAGAAGAGGTTTCCTAGGATGCACCTCTCTCAACCATTGGGAAGCACCCAGATTTTTCCTTTCAAGTTGGCTGGACTATTTAAATAAGATATGTACAATTTGAATCCATTTGAGGCAAAAAAAAAAAAAAAAAAGTCCTCTCAAGTGCAATCCAGGCTCCCTGCCTCCTCCTTCAGAAGCTGCTTGCTGTCCTGTGGGAGAGGTCAGTCAGGACTTGATTTCAGCCTGGCTGCCTCAGCACAGCACAATCCAGCCAGATTCGCTTAGGCACAGGAAGGGGCATATCTCACATTCTGCTGTGATAATAAATGAATTACAATTCAAGACATGGAGGATGAGATCATCAAGTAATATAAAATATAAAGTTGGGCAAGATTAGACAGACTATATTTTCAGTGTTTCTAGAATTTCATTTCACTGGTTTCTTTCTACGATAGAGATACGAGAAGCAGTTAGTTTTAGAACCTCAAACAAGGGTCTTGCTACACAGGAGGAAAGATCAGATAGCCCCAGTAAATATTTACTGAGCTCTACTACATACCAGGCAACCTGCCAAAGTTGGAGACACCACAACAAACAAGTCTTTTGTGGTCCTTGCCATAGTGGAGCGTATTGTTTAGTGGGAAAAGCAGACAAACACGTGCAAACCGACACAGCACACTACATTAGAAATCCTTCTTCCTATGGAGGAAACAAAAGAGGGCTGCGAGTCGGGCGTGGTGGCTCACACCTGTAATCCCAGCACTTGGGAGGCTGAGGCAGGAGGATTGGTGCGAGTTCGAGACCAGCCTGGGCTACAAAAGTGAGCGCAAGACCAGCCTCAACTGCATAGCGAGACCCTGTCTCAAAAAGAAAAAAAAAAAATAGGGCTGCGGAAAAAGAACACGGCTGTGATAGGAAAGGGCTCTTCTGGGAGGGACAGCCAGGGTACGTCCTAGAATGCAGTCCTCTGGAAGAATAGTGTGAGAAGAGCGTAGTAAGGGGAGGAAACTTCACAGAACACACTGAAAGGGGACAAAGAAAATGAAGAAAACCTGTGTGACTTGGGGGGCAATGTGTAGAGATTGTGGTGCAAGTAAGTTAGATATATAGCTTCTAGGCTTGTGTGTGTTAGGGCTCACAAGACAAACATCAAATACATGTGTGATTATACAAAGGATTTGCTAGCCAGGCTTACAGGATTGGAAGTGCCAGGCCAGAGACAGAAGGGTGCAAAGCAGTTCTCTGCATACTGGAGGACAGAAGGCATGAAGCGCTCTGCAGAGTCTGGGGTGAGTCTGAGAGGTGGTAAAGGGCCTGTGCTCGGAGGCTGAAGAGAGCCCTGGAAGCCTGAAGGAACTAGAGGCTGATGTCCAAAGGCAGTGGTGAACACTGGAGCACCCCCAAAGACAAAGGGAAGATTCGCTTCTTCATGCTTATTTATTGTATTAGTCTACAAGCCTATTGACTGGATCACCCACACTGAGGGTGACTCTTCCTCCTCAGGTTACGGCTGTTAGATCAGACTTCCTAGATGCTCCCAGAGCTTTACTAATACGCTAAAATGTCCTTACTCAATTCAGGTTGACATAAAATTAACAATCATGGGCACATCATGAGGGTAACAGTGAAAAACCACAATATTATTGGAAACCTAGTCTTGGAAGTGACATATTCTGACACTTCTGTAATGTTCCATCAGTGAAGTCCAGCTCACATTCAAGGAAAAGGAGTTAAATTTTACCTTTTGAGTAACTAAAATTTGAGACATATTTAAAAATCACTATATTTTGTTCCTCGGCTAAAATGTGAAGGCTTCTTTCATTTTCTTGATAAGAGCTGCTTGCTCTCTTTTTTTAGTTTTCATAGAATCTCATCCCCATTTCTTGAAAAGTTTGCTTGGTTTACTGTATTCAATTTGTTTAGTTTGTTGGTATGTGTGGTCGGGCTGAGCATGAGTTTGGCTGCCTCATTTTTGACCTTTCAAGTACAGTGTGTACAGGGTCTCACTACACAGGTTGGACTCCTAGTGATCTTTCTGTTTACAGCCTCCCAAGCCCTGCCCAATCCCTGGGATGCCACCACACCCACTCTCAATCAGTATCTCAGCATGTGTCCTGGGGACTGGGCAGGTACAACACACTGGGGATTGTACTTTAGTCCCTCCATCTGCCTAAGCAGGTGCTTTAATCTGCTGAGCTATCTGACTGGCTCCTCAGTCTACTCATTAATGAAAGTCTCAGAATATACTACCACCCACCTCTTTTCACTAGGTGGTTGAAAGCTTCCTCATACTTGGCCCTTTTATTGCCTCTCTTGATATAGAGATAGATGATGGATAGATAGATAGATAGATAGTATATAGATATACTATAGATACACCATAGATACTAATCTATCTAGTAGATAGATTAACTAGATGATGCACTCTGAAAATAACAGATATTATTTATCTGCCTTCTTTTTTCATGTATTTTGTGCAGGATCTCATTAGGTAGCTCAGACTCCTAGTGATCTTCCTTTTTTTTCAGCCTCTCCAGCCTGGGGGTTAACTCATCTGTCTTTATTTTTATTTTTTTTATTTTTTTGTCTTTTTGAGACAGGGTCTTGCTATGCAGTTGAGGCTGGTCCTGAGCTCACTTTTGTAGCCCAGGCTGGTCTCAAACTCGCACCAATCCTCCTGCCTCAGCCTCCCGAGTGCTGGGATTACAGGCGTGCGCCACCACGCCCGGCTTCATCTGTCTTTAAAGTTCTCGTAATAAAGGCCATGGCCTGTCCTATAGTGATAAATGTGTCTTTTAAAGAATTAAATGATAAAGGGCTCTTCAGAGTTCAGAAATCTGTCTTTGGTAGTCAGAACTACTGGTTACTCTAGCACTATGTAAACTCTAGCACTATGCAAACTCTAGTAAAAAAAAAGCAACTCCAGTTCACCACACATATACAACATTGAAAAAGGCCTCTGAAGCACAGAGATGTTTTCTTTTCTTTGGTTTTGTTTGTTCTTTATCTTTAGGAGAAGAGACATGATGTGAGACTCCTCTTAGGGCTCTATGGAAACAACTTGGTGAAATCATTTTATTTTCTTTATAAAAATGAGACTTCATGCTCCTTTGCATAGGTATAAAGTGTCAGCCCATTCTTGGTCACACTATCTAGAATATTATCAGTTTTGGTAATTTTATGTAGATTCAGCTGGCAGTCTAGATGAACTTGGTTCTGACAATTAGAAATCTTATGATATTCTGGAAAGTCTTCTGTAGTAGAATTCATTAGGTTTGGAGGGGTTGTCTGACCAGTCGTGAACCTATGCCAGTCCCAGGTCAGAGCATGAGGAGTAGGGTGAGCAGAAGCAGGATCATGTGGGGTCTTTTCCTTCTTTCTTTTTCACTCAAGGAAGTTCCTTCTTTTTCACTCAAGGAAGTTCACTCAAGGAAACAAAATCATTGCCCATTAAAATGAAAGAAAAATCAACAGGAAAGCTTCTAGCAAAGTAGCCACTACAGCATATCCATAACGAAAAAGCCAGTGTATACCAACTCCTTTCTCTCTGACCTATAAGGCTAGAACTGACTTGATGGAGCACACATGTCTGAGTTTGTGAGGAAATCCAGTTCCTAACATAGTGATTCATTCTTGCCAAATCAAGGAAGATGAGCAGTCCAGAACACAGGATCTGGTACACAGCCAGGTAGGCCCTCAAATGCTGGAGGTTCCCTTCATGGTCAGAATGCAAATCTGGATGGATTGTGCTGTGCTGAGGCAGCCAGGCTGAGATCAAGTCCTGACTGACCTCTCCCACAGGACAGCAAGCAGCTTCTGAAGGAGGAGGCAGGGAGCCTGGATTGTACTTGAGAGGATTTTTTTCTTTCTTTCTTTCTTTCTTTTTTTTTTTTTTTTGCCTCAAATGGATTCAAATTGTACATATCTTATTTAAATAGTCCAGCCAACTTGAAAGGAAAAATCTGGGTGCTTCCCAATGGTTGAGAGAGGTGCATCCTAGAAAACCTCTTCTCCCTCAGGAGTGTGACAGGAGGCTCTGGAGGGCGGAGGTCACACTCACCCTTCCAGGAGAGGAAGGAAAACAGAGGGTGTTTATTTCACATGGGAGCTTGCAGCATCAATTACTGTGTTCTTTGTTAAGCAGCCTCTGGAACCTGCTAGCACCCTGCCTCTCTGCCATCTGAAAGAATGATAATTGAATTTGAAGATAAACCCAAGAAGTCAAGAGCTTCAAAAGAAACCATTTCATGCTTTCCATGCTCTCCCCTGTGGTTCTCTTTTCTAAGCCAACTTAGAAAAAGTGTTTAATCACGTGCCTTTGGTTAAAGGTCTGAGACCATGGAGAAGCACGAAGTGGGGTTTGTTTCCTCCAGGTGGGAGTGTCCAGAGGTTCTGTCCCTAACACTTGCAATGCAGCGAGGCCCAGTTTCCAGCAGAGACTCCATTTGGTCTGAAGTTGTGAAGGAGATGAACTTGACGAGTGGGGAAGCAGCCCTCAGCATTTTCTGTTCATTATTCTTTTGTTTTTCAGCTTCAGTTTCATTCACTGCAGTGTGTTGGCTTAGCCTGCATGCAGGAAGCAAATCGTCTGGATGAGGTCAGTTTCCAGATCACTAAGAGACTCTGACGAATTTCACTCACTGCCCTACAAGGACTTGGAGATGTCATGCGGCAAGTAGGACGTGATTCACCAGATTCTGCAGCCTGGGAAGTTGAGAGCAGGGTGCTGGGTCATAGGAGAAGGCTTACGGGGCTGCCAGCTGAGCTCTGCAGGGAGCAATCCTTCTAAGTGCAGTGGGGCCATTGACTCGTCTGGCCTCTGGCTTTTTTCTCTAGTCTTGGAATGCGTTGACGAGGTGGCTTGCTATATGCGGCTAATATGTGATGAGACTTGCAGGCCTGCCTGTGGCTAAGTATCGTGACGTCCAAAGCGCTGTTGGGTCCAGAGTGTTTCCTAGGTAAGTGAGCTCATTGCTCTATTTCTCAACAGTGGGGTTAATAATAGGTTCCATGTTATATAGGGCTGCTGTGAATTCTAAATATGATAACGTGCTCAAAGCTTTTAGAATAGTGCCTGGCATAAATGTTGGTTGACATTTGATTTAAAAAAAAAAAAAAAAAAAGCTTCCCTTACCAGATGGATTTTTCTGAGTTTAGCATTTTTGCCTGGTCACCACCCCCAACTGTCTGAAGTGTCCATCTGTGGCCTGTGAATATTTTGTGACTTTGATTATTCTTTGGAAGTGTCTACACGGCTATTAGAGGTCTGATTTTCAAGCTGTGAAAAAAAAAGTAAAGTTTGTTAGCGAAAAACTTTATGCTTTAAATACTTCTAATGTTCTTTCATTTTAATCTCATGTGCCATAGTTGTTATTTAAAGTCTCCATGTGGTATTAAATCCAGTGGTACCTCGATTTGTGAACTCAATTCTTTCTATGAATCTGGTCACAGAGTTAGTTCTGCAATTGTGGTCTCCTAAACTGATGTATCACTGTATCAGAACCTGGATTAAGTAGTTGGATCTAAAAGGAGGTATTGGAAACGTTGACGGCTCACCCAGATTTGCTTTGCCTAGACTCCAGCTTCAAGGTAGCATTCATTCACTTGCTTGTTCTTTTGTAAGCTTTTATTGAGCACTTACTGTGTGTTAGTCACAGTATAAGGTAAATAAAAGGCAGCTTCATCTTTTTTAAGTGCTCAGAGCCTGTAAGGAGACAGATGAACAAATGCTGAGATAACCAAAGTGGTAATGGTGGTTATAAGGACAGAAAAGTGCTTAGGGAATCCAGAGAACCAAGCAATTAATTGTGCCAGTGGTAACTAAAGTGAGCCTGGGATGGTGAGTGTGACCTTTGTGTGATTGTGAGTGATTTTCTGTCTGGACATGGAGAGCAGCAGGAAGAGTGCAGGCTCTTGAGGAAGCAGCTGTCGTGGGGGAGGGGCCTATGGAGCATAACCTCATGTAACTCCCAGGAACAAGAGTACTCACATTAGATGTCTGGATGGTGATTGGGAATATCTCCATAGGATGCTTAAATGTTAAGTATTAAAAGTAGGCTTAACAATTTTATCATCCTCAAAGAACCTGGTTATCTTCTGTAGCTAATTCTGTGCTGCAATGCATATGGTGTGGACACCCTTACTATTTCCAGGAAGTCTTTTCTGAGGCAGATTTATGAGAGGTAAGAGGAATGGACATCAAAATACAAAAGTTAAACTAACACAAGGGTTTTAGAAGCCCACAGAATCAATACAATGAACGCCCACACACTGCTATGGTTTGATGTTGAATGTCCCCTGAAGACTCATCGGATAAGGTCTTGGTTTCCAGGGTGGGGGAACCTTGAAGAGGCAGGGCTGAATGGGAGGAAGGAGGTTCCTAGGGGCAATCTTGAAGGGGATGGTGGGACCCTAGCCTCATGCTTTACCATTTTTCTGCTTCTTGATCATAAAGTAAGCAGCTTTTGCTCCCTCATGCGCCCACACCACAAGGCTGCCTTGCCACAGGTCTGAAACAACAGGGCTGATAGGTCCCGGAATGGAGCCTCCAAAACCATGAGCCAAAAATGATCTTCCCATTCCATGAGTTGGTCATCTTAGGTATTTGTTGCAGTAATAATAGAAATCTGACTCACGCATCTGTCTAACACCTCGATTAGGCAACCATTACCATTTGTCCATTTTAGCAGATTTTGAAATATATATGTATACATAATGTATTTTCTGAATCCCTTTAAAGAAAATTACAGATGTCACAATATTTCATGCTGAAATACTTCTCCACATATGTCCAAAAATTAAGGTCATTCTATTGAGTAGCTAAACATAAATTTTACACTTAACACAATAAACAATAATTTTCTAATTTCAAGTATTGAGTCCATATTTGTATTTCCTGTTTTCCTCACTTTATACATTTTTTTTTTTGACAAGGAAGTTTTATATTTAAATCGGTGGCATAAGGTTTTTGGATCTTTTGGACATTGACTAGTCTAATTTCTACTTCAAAGCATATTTTGCACCCTACCATATTGATTTGAAACCCAAAATAGCACTCAGGCTTGTGTAAGCACACATAAGCGCGCATGTGAAATGGATTAATTTGCTGAGAAAGGCAGAAGACAAGAGCTGGGATTTGGGACCTTAGACTTTCAGGGGGAGGATTTCAAAGTGATCGTTCTGTTTTTTTTTGCTAACAGAAAGCCCTGCAAAGATTAAATTGATCATAAAAAAAAATGCTAACAGATAACATTCATATTCTTTCTTGATACTTCACAGTGGACTTGGGTATTTTAATTAGATGTTAGGGAAAAGAAAAAAAAGGAAGAATATTTGACTGTTTTTAAAAATTATTTTCTTGGGGCCTGGCAGGATGGCTCAGTGGTCTAAAGTGCCTGCTTAGGAAAGCTTGGGCAGCTGTAGGGACCGCTGTTCGATCCCCAGCACCACATGCTACGCCAGCCCCGCCCTGAGGGCAGGCTGAGCAGGCCATAAAAATAAATAAACAAATAAAAGTTCTGAAACAAGAAAAAAAAAAAAATTAAATTAAAAAAAAAATTATTTTCTCACATCTCTGCTGATCACCCCAGAACAGCAGGGTTCTGTGGACCACTGCCAGGTGAGGTCACCAGCCCCCCAGACACTCTGACTCCTGAGAAAAAACGAGAAGTGCCCATTTCTACCAGGAGAACTGAAGGAACAGTACAAAGGAAAATACAAGACAAAGTTCTGGCACCGAATTCACGCATTGAGAGCTTTTGAAATGATCTTCACTTTAAAAAAAAAAAAAAAAAAAATTATATAGCTGGGTGTGGTGGTGCACACCTATAATCCCAGCACTTTGGAGGCTGAAGCAGGAGGATCAGTGCGAGTTTGAGGCCAGCCTGGGCTACAAAAGTGAGCTCAAGGCCAGCCTGATTTGCATAGTGAGACCCTGTCTCAAACAAAACAAAAAATAAAAATAAAAATAAAAAATAAAATATTTTTTTTTCATTGTAAGTTGAAAGCTTCCTAAGATCTTGTCACTTTAAACTTTTTCAAAATTCAGTGAAGCAGCTATAGTGAGACCCTGTCTCAAAAAGACAAAAAAAAAAGTTATATATAGAATTTTTTTTTCCAGAAACATGAGGTTAATTTGCCAGGCTTATGTTTCATAATATCTTAATATTTTATTTTCCTATATCACCACAATATAACTATCAAAATTAGGAGGTAACAGCGACACATTACCACTGCCTAATACTCAGATCCAAGTTACATTTTGCTACCTTCCTTCATAGCAAAGCAATTTGGTTTGAAGTCGTGGATGGCTTTTAATTGCTGTCTCCTTAACGTGCCAGCAAGGAAGCCCATCACCCGGCAAGGCTCCTGGACCCTGTGCTTTCAGAATAGTGGCTTAAATAAATTTATCCTCTTCTTCCTCCCCCTCTTTTAAAATTAAATTAGCCTGCTTCAGGTATTTTACTATAGCACACAAAAATAATAAGAGTACGGTCCCCACACTCCATTTTCAGCACAATAGCATCTTCAAATCAGTACTTCTTTCTCTGTCTCTTTTAGCTTTCCTTCTGTCGTCTCATCTTTCCCGACTTTGGCCTTCCTGCCTTCCTTTTTTAAGCTCCCTCATGATTAATTAGCTTGAGGTTATCTGGATAATCTAGGATAATCTTCCATTCTTGAAGTCCTTAATTTAACAACTCCTGCAAAAATCTTTTGCCATGTAAGGTAACCTATTCACAAGCCTTAGGGATTAAGCTGTGTATATCTTTGGGGGTTTATTATCTACATTCCATAATATGCACGTCTGAAAGAAAAATAATATGTCCACCACTTCTATTTCTGTATCTATATAAATACAAAGAAAACTTCCGTTTGCCTAGATGCCTCCACTTCGTTAAACAACTACCGGGTACATTCTAGGTCTCTCTCTTTAGGTAGTTTCAGCTCTCTACCCCAATAAGTGTGAGAAAACTTCTTGTTCTCTTTAATAAATTACTTATTTTGTTAACCTCCTCCATGGAACCTTATTCTCTGGTTCCATTCTTTCCTCTTACCCGTAGGACGACAACCTCCCGCTCTGCACAACTCTGACACTTCACACGTGGCTGCCCTTCCGTGAGAAAGCCCTCCTAAGCCACTCGGGTTCTACCCCATGGGGGAGCTGCTCTGTACTGCTCAGGCTCTGCCGCCCTAGGCTGAGCAGGCTTCCTGTGTAGGCGTCCTTCCTTCTTTCCTTCCTCGCCTCCTTCCTTCTCTCCCTCTCCTTCCCTCCCTCCCTCCCTCCCTCCTTCTTTCCTACATCTGGACTTCCACAACTCCCCTCATAGGACCGGTGGCTATTTTATTTCATGCCACCTAACAATTTTACGACCAAATCATTCAGAGAGGGTTGCGAGGAGATTGAAAAGTCCAAGTTCCATGAGTACTGTTACTTGGTTCCCCTGAAGGGTAGGAAGTGTGGGGTGCCGGGGTGGGGAGTGGGTCCATGAAGGGGCACCCAGTTCCTAATAGAGGCCAGCAGAAGCACAGCGCGTGGTCCTGTTCAGGTGCTTGAGGAATCAGTCCTGGTTCCTCTGGGTTCACCATGCTGGAGCTTCTTCGAATCACTTTTTATTAAAAACCATCTTCTGGCTCCTGCTGTTTTATTTTGCTAATTAAGAACACTGAGTTGGCTAAAGGAACAAGGGGGCTGATTGTTGCTTCGTCTCTTGAAGCAAGGGAGGCTTTTGATCAAGTGGAGAAGGAGTTTATGACAGGAATTTTTTAAAAAATGAAATTTGGAGATAAGCATATGAACTGAGTTTGAACTTTATTTCAAGCTCATTGAACAGAAATGTTTCAGGAAAAAGCCCATCACAATTGCCCTTTATTTTGGTTTAAGATGAAGCTCCTTCGCAAATGATCATTAATCTACCTGCAAAAAGGACACTTCAAAAATAAGCTGGGGCTGAATGACATTGGAAGCTTTTTTCTTTCTGGGGAAATGGGATGGTTGGCTGGGGAGGCTTGTCCCTTCCCCAGCACCCATGGGGGCTGTGCCCAGCAGGGATGGGGACCATGGGGGAGGAGCAGAGGCTGAGTTTCACCATGGGAATGCAAGAAAGCCGAAGCTGTGTTTTCAGGACTGCCAAATCCCCCTCATAGGACCCGTGAAGGGTGACAAACGTGGGGAGCTGTTCCCCCACTGGCTCCAGAGTGACTTCCGGAGAGTCACTTAGAGTCTGCATGTGTGGTCTACCACTGGCGCTGCTGCTACTCCTCATCTGCTTATCTCATCCAGACGTTTCCAGGACTTATGGAGGGTGGCCAGCCCCGTGCGTGTGTGAGGAGCTAAGGAAAGCAAGCCCCGACTTCTTCAAATTAGAGGTGATCTTTTCTTTCAGGAATGATCTATGCTTATAGCATGTGTGTTCTCTGTTTTATTCATTCAACTCACTCTGTTATTAATTACACGTATAATAATCTGCTTGGTTTAACACAGAGGAAGCCATCCACTTCAATATTTTGTGTGTATTTCCTACATACCTGGCACTCTATACCAGAGTGAAAAAGTTTTCAAATTATTGGAAAGTGAGATAATGTGAGCTATTTATGAGCTAATTCATGCTTGTATTGGAGCTGCCCACTCTAATGATATGTTTCTTTGTTTTTTTTTTTTTTTTTTTTTTTTTTTTTTTTTTTTTTTTTTTTTTTTTTTTTTTTTTTTTTTTTTTTTTTGCCTCTTTGATACAGGGTCTCACTATGCAGTTCAGGCTGGCCTTGAGCTCACTTTTGTAGCCCAGGCTGGTCTAGAACTCGCAACGTTCCTCCTGCCTCAGCCTTCCAAGTGCTGGGATTACAGGCATGAGCCACCATGCCCGGCTCTGTCTAATGATATATTTCTTTGAACAGACACTTGTATCACAGAAATTATCTGAGGGAAGCTAGACTTCAGTGAAAGATACATCTTAGTTTTTAGAAGGAAGGGTTCCCCATGAGCCAATTTTTCATAGACAGTTGGTCTTCCTAAAAAGGTGATATTCTACTAGATGAATTTCCCTGCTTGTTAAAAGGGACATTAACCAAAATTTCACAGAGCAAATGAATAGCATAGGTGCATATACTCACTATAGGGATGTTAGGTCAGATTGCTCATAGACTGGAAACTAAGAGATTGTTTCAGACTCTTATTTCTGCACACACAGAAAGAGCCGCATTTCACCGCATGCCCCGCACAGCTGGTCATGGCCTTCTGTAACATTGTCATTGAACTCATACCAGCAGCCATGCTTCACGTTTTCGGATCACCCGAAGCTGACATCTAAGTCCACATGGTCAAGGGAATGAGGATGAAAAACACAAAGTAACACAACACAGAGTGGGAGCTATGGGTTTGGCAATTTTGTTTCCAGCTATTGGCTTTGGCTCTCACTGGAACTTCTGGTTGGCTGCTGTAGGAAAACTTTGGGAGAATGTTGGACAGATACAGCAGGCCACATGAAATTTCTATTATTACTTCAATCTTGGCTGCATCAAGCACATGGGGCCAGCTGCTTTCTGTGCTGGTCCTGCAGTGTGCTATTTCTGAGCGTAGCTTCAGGATTCAGGGACTTCCCCAGAGCCTGTTTAAGGACCATCGCCTCTTAGGCCTAAGACTACTCTAGCTTGATCTTTGCACTGCAGCTGCTGATGTTTCTGGAACCTGTTTTTTTCTTCTCTAAAACTGTGTCATAATGAACTGTGTCAAAGTTTAAGGGATCAGCAAGCCTTTGTATCTGAAAATAGATAAATACAGAACTGCAACATACAGAAACAGTACAGGAGCATTTCTACTTTGTGGTAGAGGGCCAGTGAAAATGTTACCAGTTGTCCAGGCCCAGGCTGCTCCCTAAGGGAGCTCAGTTTGATGTCTCAAACCCTATTTTCCTCTGTGTACAGGGGAAGAATGTGATAGATTAAAGAACTTTGTTGAGGTTTAAATGGAGCTTCCATCCATGGAGCTTGAAGTAATAATTTTAGAAAATCTTTGTATTGAGCCGGGCGTGGTGGTGCACGCCTGTAATCCCAGGACTTGGAAGGCTGAGGCAGGAGGATCGGTGTGAGTTTGAGACCAGCCTGGGCTACAAAAGTGAGCTCAAGGCCAGCCTGAACTGCACAGCGAGACCCAGTCTCAAAAAGACAAAAAAAAAAAAAAATCTTTGTATGTTGTAACCTTAGGTACTAAGAAAATCCAAGGGGCCCGTGTTATTACTCCAACCTCCTAGGGAAGGAGAATGACTTGTCTTTTTTTCTAGAGTTTGGTTCCTGTGAAATTCACTAGAGGCTGGGTTGTGCCAGTAGGCTAGTGTTGAGTGTTTTCTTAGGAATCCTGAATTTAAGCAAAAATGTAATTATAGTCAAAGGGAAGCTTGACTTCAAGGAAAAACTACAAAGCAATGGCTTTTTGTAGCTTTGAGCTCATGCCTCCAGGCTTGGGAAACAATCAGACAAGCTTCTGCTTGCCTGTAATCTCAACAACCCTAGAGGCTGAAGCAGGAGTTCAC
Organism: Myocastor coypus; assembly: GCA_004027025.1. Lineage (NCBI taxonomy): Eukaryota > Metazoa > Chordata > Mammalia > Rodentia > Myocastoridae > Myocastor > Myocastor coypus. Next base: position 11,316 of record PVJA010029127.1, on the reverse strand, counting down.
ATTGTTCTGACTTTGGCGCTGATTTGCTTGTTCAGTGACCTGAGGATAATTCTGTTATTTTAGTCCTGAACATTTATTTCAATAGCTGTAATTTTTTTTTTTTTTTTTTTTTTTTTTTGCAGGACCAGGGTTTGAACTCATGAACTCATGACCTTGCACTTTTCAGGCAGGCACTTGTGCTACAGAGCTATCTCCCAGGCCCACAACATTTATATCTATGAAATAAGAATCTTGGCATTTATTATAGTTAGTGTGGCCAGCCTGGGTTCTAGAAGCATATTGCTCAGTTTAATACCAACTCTGCTACTGCTAACTGTGCAGCTTATCTTTCCATTGCTATGACAAAACACCTGAAAAATCTCAACTTAGAGAAGGAAGAGCTTATTTCAGCTTACAGTTTCAGAGGCTTCCATCAGCAGTTGACTGGTTCTGTTGCTCTTGGGTTTGGATCCTGGCAGAATGTTGGTGGGTGGCTGAGGAACTGGGATAGGAGACCTTAGACTACCTTCGGGGCAGCCCCCGGAAGCATGTAGAGGAAGAGGGAGCCAGAGAGGAAGGGCCAAGGACCCTGCCCCCACCCTCTGTTCCCTCCTACCAGATCTCACGTCATGTTTCCTTAACCTCCTAATAAATTCATCTTCCATCTAATGATCATCTCATCAATGGATCAATCCAATGGATAAAGTTAAATCTCTGATGATGTAGTCTCTTCCCCAACAGCCTATGAACCTCCAATCAAGCCTTTAGCATGTGACTTTGCCGGGATGTTTTATATGCAAACTATACTCTATCACTGTGGGCAAATTGCAGCTGGCTCTACCTGTGTTCTCTCAACACTCAAGACAATAGGGCTAGCTACTTCATAGGATTGTCGAGGGGAAGACGTGAAATGACCTAGACAACATGCCTGCCAGCCGCCACCTAGACAGTATCAGGATTAGTGCTATTTTAGTTGGTCACCAGAGACAGTTACACCCAAAGCAGGCAAGAAATAAGCATGAATAGAAGTTTACCTTGAGTCTAATTTTCCTTTTTTAAAGTCAGCCACTCTATGCAAGAGCCAAGATTTAAAGATCTTCTGCAAATTGGGATTCACAGAAGTGTTTCACAACTAGCTCTATGACAACAGATGTTTGAGGAAGATGGAGAGTGATGTCAGACAGGGGAGCAATCTGGACTCAGTTGCCTATTCAGTGTGCCCTGGGGGTGGGGCTGCATGGTATGTAGGGCTGGGGATCGAACCCTGGTCTCTGAGCTTGCCAAAGCAGGTACTTATTCCTCTGAGCAATCTCATCAGCCCCATACATTTCTTCTTACCCTGCTTTTACAGTTTCACTTAGAAGAATGCTATTAATAAAGCTGCGAATTCATTTCTCTGTCACAACTGGAACATCCTGGACCTGCAGGTGGTGAGCATGTTGTTTCTGTACACCCCTTCTCGAGAAATGTTGGAAGCCTACAGTGTGGACCACCTGTGCTAGAACCCAAATATAGTGGGATATAATTCCCATTTCATAGAGTTAAAACAAGAGATGAAGATTTTTTTTTTTTTTTGAGACAGGGTCTCACTATGCAGTTCAGACTGGCCTTGCGCTCACTTTTGTACCCCAGGCTGGTCTCAAACTCCCACCAATCCTCCTGCCTCAGCCCCCCAAGTGCTGGGATTAGAGGCGTGCACCACCACGCCCGGCAAGAGATGAAGATATTAAGTTACTTCGTTAAGACCCAAACATGACTCCTGGACCGTAATGGGGTCCACATCTGGAGGAGTTCTTTTTCTGACTTTCTAGAGAGTCTCATGTGCTGAATCTGACCAAAGTGCAGGCGGTGGGGGTGGGGGTTAAAACACTTCAGGGAGTCTGGACTCAGTTGCCAGCTTCAGTGTGTGGTCAGATAAGGGTGTGAGTTCAGAACTGAGGATAAAAGGGAATGCAAAGCCATACAGACTGCTCCTGGAGGACCAGAAGGAAATGGGTCTCAGGAGGTGGCAAAGGCCAGGCCTCCTGTCCTCCTCTCACTTGCGAGTAGTCTCGACTAAACTTGGGTTGAGTGTTGGTCCTGGTCTGGTGCCAGGCTGAGAGCTTTCCCAAACTGCTAGTGAGGAGAGGTTCGGGTGGGTGTAAGATCTGCCTTCAGGGGAGAACGAGGGCGGGTCCTTCGGTCATGGAGGCCAGGCCCAGGCCCAGGCCCAGGGGTGAGGCCAATGCCAGAAGGCAAAGCTGATGTCAGGAGCTGAGATATTAGGAACTGATGTCAAGCCTAGGATGGAGCAGAGAGGCAGAGTGAAAATGGAAACAGAGCTTTGGGCCAAGACACATCTGATGAACAGCAGGGCAGGGGACACAAGCTTGTCAGAAATAGTTTCAAGGGACAAAGGTGGACTTGTGTGGTTTATAGTCACAAGACTTGGAAAGAAAGCAAAACAAAGGACCTTATATCATCAAAATTAGGAGATAGTTTATAAAGTTAATGCTTTTGGTACATTCTAGGTGGACATAATGATCACTTTTTTTTTTTTTTTTTTTTTTCCGCCTTTTTGAGACAGGGTCTCACTATGCAGTTCAGGCTGGCCTTTAGCTCACTTTTGTAGCCCAGAGTAGTCTTGAACTCACACAGATCCTCCTGCCTCAGCCTCCCAAATGTTGGGATAACAGGCGTGAGCCACCACGCCGGGCTATAATGATCACATTTGAAAGTTTTTTACCAAGATAGTGCCGAAGGCAAAGAAGCAAGCTCTGGCCCTTCTCAAAGCTGAAGCCAATGCAAAAGTTTTGAAGGCCAAGAAGGCCATGCTGGAAGGCATCCATAGCCACAAAAAGAAGGTACAAATCTCATCCACCTTTCACTGTCCCAAGACACTGTGGGTCCCAAGGCAGCCCAAATACCCTGAGAAGAGTGACCCCGGGAGAAACAAGCTTGACCCCTATGCCATCATCAAGCTCCCCCTGAGCATAGTCAGCCATGAAAAAGATCAAGGACAACAATACACTCATGCTCATTGTGGATGTCAAAGCCAATAAGCACCAAATCAAACAAGCTGTAAAGAAGCTCCGTGACATCAATGTTGCCGAAGTCAATACCTTAATCAGGCCTGATGGAGAGCAGAAGGCATATGCTCAACTGGCTCCCGATTATGATGCACTGGATGTTGCCAACAAAATTGGGATCATCTAAATTGAGTCCAGCTGGCTAATTCTAGATTTTTTTTTTTTTTTGGTGGAACTGGGGATTGAACTCAGACCCTTGAGCTTGCCAGACAAGTGCTTATTTTACTTAGCTATCTCCCCAGCCCCTGAGCTGACTAATTCTAAATACATACTTTTATTACTGTTTTAAAAAATGATCACATTCATCATAGGGAATTTGGACCTCTACATGACACAGCTTGATTGTACCCCACCCATTCCCTCCCTTGAACCCTGATCCCCCTCCTTATTTTCAAAAGTGTCATTTCCACTTTTCTATTTTTTGGTCTTTTTCCCCCCTCCAAATGGACAGTTTTCAAAAGAGATCTCTCATTCCTTTGATGCCAGAGTAAACTGTACTGTAGGGGAGAGGAGGGGAAGCAAAAAGATGGACTTTAGTGCTGCGTCACTTAGGGTCTCAGGGATTAAGCTGAATCTTTGGGAATAGAAGAGAGACACATGAACTGCTGTGTCCCTGAAATGCCTTAGTGTGTAATGCAGTCTGTCTGAGAGGAGCAGTATTAGATACCCCGAGAGTTTCGTGGCCAGCCATGAGAGGGCTTCTGCAGACAGGCTGAAGGCTATTTGGGGCATCGGAATTCCTTTCTTCCACAAATATTCATCTGCCTACTGAACAGTATTTTGGTGAGGACTGGAAATAGGGAGAAGAACCCAAGCATCAGTGTCCCCGCCTGGGTAGTGACATGTCCCAGAGGAGCCAGATGGACGCGCAAATGAGGGTGCAAATTTGGAAAATGAGTGCTGTGCAGGAGATAACAGAAGGATATATTTTAGAGCGGGGCCAGGGAGGGGAGCCTCTTTGAAGCACTGATATCTAAGCTGGAACTCATGAACGCAGAGGGGGTAAGCAGGAAAGACAAGGGAAAGGCGCTGTAGACTGAGAGGACGGCACGTACAGAAGTGCTCACAAAATAGAGGACAGCATGCCGGAGTTCAGTCAGCGAGGGAGATGTGGGCTGGAGGAACAGGCTGAGGCCTGGGTCTGCAGGGCCTCACAGAGTTCATGTTTTGACTTATGTTCAAAGGAATGGCATCGGAGACAGTGAAGACAAGAAAACGACACACAGATTGGATGCTTCAGCTCTTGTTGTTGACTGATGAATAGGTTGGAGAGGCACAAAGAAGACGGACCTGTGGGAAGGCACCCAGGTGGGATGAGAGCACAGAAGGGGCAGAGGCAGCGAGCAGCGAAGGCTCTTGATGCCATATTCTCAAGGTGAGGGTAGGACCCAGAGCACTTTATGATGCACTATAATTGCTCAAAACAACTCTCTAGAATGGCATGAATGGAGAATCATAAGAGTAAAATGCGTTTGGATGCTAAAGTTCTAATAAAATGCTGAATTCTTTTCAAACACTCCCAAGGAGGGAAGCAGGCGCTGTGTCATTTGCTAATCCCTAGGTTATGGACTGCCCCATCTGAAACTGTGTGCCTTACAGTTCAGAAGCTAATGCTCTCTGAGTTGTGATCATCTCTTGTCTGCCCCAGTTAGATTGTTTATGTCAGATGGCACGCTGGATGAGTTTCGCCAGATGTGGGTCTCCTTAGCGAGAGAGTGTCTCGAAGGGAGAGTGAGGAGGTGAGGTGAGCGGAAAAGACTGGCCGTGTACCCAGCACGGGCCACAGAGGTTCTGCCACACCGGGACTGCTGGGTGCTACATAGATCTGCACTTTGAGAACATCTCCTCAGAAAAATATTCCCTCTTTTTTTGGCAAAGTAGGTTACTGCAAGGTTTTCAGCCAATAAAAGAATAATAAAAATAGGCTGGGGGTGGTGGCACAACCTGTAATCCCAGAATTTGGGCAGTTGAAGCCAAAGGATCATTGTGAGTTTGTGGCCAGCTTCATCTATATAGAGTTCAAAGTCAGCCTGAACTGCATAGAGAGACCCTATCTCAAAAACAACAATGATAATAATAGTAATGGTCATGGTAATAATAATAAAAATACAGTTAAACTTCAGAGAGTTTAAAAGCAAGGATATTAAAACAAAAGCATTAAAACCAGGCATGGGGGCCCGGCAGGAGGGCTCAGTGGTCTAAAGCACTTGCTTAGGAAAGCTTGGGCGGCTTCAGGGACTGCAGTTCAATCCCTGGCACCACATGCTGCTCCAGCCCTGCCCTGAGGCAGGCTGAGCCTGCCATAAAAATAAACAAACAAATAAAAGTTCTGAAACAAGAAATAAAATAAAATAAAATAAAATAAAATAAAAACATTCTAAAACAACAACAACAAACCAGGCATGGTGGAACACTGCCTGTAATCCCAGCATTTGGGAAGGTAGCCATAAATTTGAGGCCAGTCTCGGCTGCTGAGCAAATTCAAGGCCAGTTCAAACTATATAGTGACACCCAGTCTCAAGAAAAAGAAGATCTGCAAAGAAATCTAGCTTAAATATGGACAGAGACATATTATAGATGAAATCTATTGTAAGTATGTCATATCAAGTTAGTATTTTAAGAAAAAGAACAAAGCAACAAGCCAAATATATATATCCCCCCCCCCCCAAGAATTGGTATCAGCAAACAACAGGCAATGTAGAGGAGCATTCTGTGGGAATTTCTAATTTGATCATCTTCCGATATGCAACATGTGAAACATTTTACTTTTCCCTGATTCCGAATGCTGGGATGGCAGCAGACAGGAAGTGACAGGAATCTTACTAGATTAGGAAAGATAATAAATGCCACCACCCTGTCCTTGGCCAGCTAGTCAAAGATCTGGTAGTATGACACCACCATATACATAGCCAAATGATAAGCAGAGCCCGAAGGAATCTTCAGTGTCCCTAAAAGACACAGAGAGTGAACTTTCTGAGAGCCCCAAATAGAACAGAGGGAAAGTGAAAAGATAATGATGCAGGAAGAAAACACTGATCTAGGGTGGACGACCTCCAATAGGGAACCTCCAAATGATACAGGGAAAACCAATCCCCAACCTGAAAAGTACCTGGGACGAGTTTGTGTTTTCTAAAACCAAAGCATGAATTTTAGAACAAACGGAGGTTATGAGCAGAATAGATTTATTGAGGGAAAGAAAGCTCCTGTCTGAGAGAGGGACAGGAAGAGGGTCTGGAGTGGGTGTCCCCTGGAAGTTGTCTCTTCCAGGGACTTTTATAGAGAAGACATGGGAACTCGCTTAGGTGGGTATGAGGTAGGACAAAGACTATGGTCAACCAATGAGATTACAAGCACCATCGCTCAGGTAAAATTGATTAACATCTGGATCCAATGGGAAGGCAAGTCACGTAGCAAGCAGGCAAGAACATCACCTATTGAGCTTGGGCTCTTGACTCTTTCTAGGCTCTTTCAAGGTGATTGATACTCATTTAGCATATCAATCACTGATGCCCATCTTTAAGGAACTATGGAGTTGCTTTGAATTACTCTTGTCACAAGATCTGGCCCATGGTGAAGGAGTGTCTTGTCTCTAGTTGTAGAGTCACAAGGTCTGTCCAAAGGCAAAGGAGTGTCGGTCTCTAGTTGTAGAGTTGCCTCATCTTCCATGTTGTCCTTGAGGGCCTGGCTCTGCCTGACTGCCTATGATATTTCTTTTTTTAAAATAATTTTTTAATTTAATTTTTTTTTCTTATTTCAGAACCTTTATTTGTTTTTATTCACTCATTTTTATGGCCGGCTCAGCCCACCCCAAGGGCAGGGCTAGCACAGCATGTGGTGCCAGGGATTGAACTATGGTCCCTGAAGCCGCCCAAGCTTTCCCAGGCAGGCGCTTTAGACCACTGAGCCATCCTGCTGGGCCCCTGTCTATGATATTTCTATCTAACTCAGCTGTCTACAACAATAGGAGGAGAATGGAAGGGACAGGCAAGCTAGAGGGATGTGCAGCTGACAAATGCTCATTTTTTCCTAATCTACCTGGGTCTCCATGGTCCTAATGACCCAAAGAAGGAGGTAAGGCAGCCCCTCCTGAGGTATCTGTTCAAATTTCACAAGTGTGAGAGTCAAGGCACTGTACTTGTCATGGTCAGAAAGAAAAATGAAAATCTTAGTTCACTCAACAAGTAGAGTGAATTAGCATCAGGAATCTTTTGTAACAATTTAATAATAATAAAAAAATAACCAGCCTTTCCTTGTTCAGTCTGGTCCAACGGAAGGAGAGAGTCCAATTTTCTGAGTTAGGAAAACTTTGATTCTAACTTATCAGCTGTGTGAACTGGAGCAAGTTCTTGCTCAGATATTATGGTCCAGGAGTGGGGATTCACCAGTGAGTCAGTGCACAGCCAGCAGCCGTAAGGACTCATGAAACGAATGAAGTCATCTGCATTTTCTGAACTTTCATTTGTTCCTATTAGAGGAGGAAATGCAATACCTCAAAGGGTTGTCATAAAGATGACGGATGCCTTATGAAATACCTGAGCAGGGCAGGCAGCCCTGCTAGGGGGAACCTTGGAAGAGCTTCAGGTATACTCTTGCCCCTGGGCACAGTTTGTTCTCCACTCCATTTTTCTCTTTCAAGTTTTGTCTTTTAGTTAGCTTTTACCAGTTGACTCATGAACCTTTACGTCTCTGTCCTAGCACTGCCCTTCAGAGATTTTTGTTCTATTGAAGAAGGCAGGAAATGCTTCACTAAAAACTACCAGCAGCACCCTGAACAATCCCTTAGTGAAGCACTGTAAGAAAATTTAGGGGCTGGGGAGATAGCTCCGAGGCACAAGTGCCTGCTGGGCAAGTGCAAGGTCGTGAGTTCGAACCCTGGTCCCACAAAAAAAAAAAAAAAAAAAAAAAAAATTTACATAAAAATGCAGTGTGTTGTTCTTAGGGAGGATTTCACCCATGCAAACAAATGCTTTGAGTGAGTAGTCTCCTCCAGTCAAGTCCTTTCATGTTTTCCTTGTTCTTCCTGCAGTGAATTTCTGTTCTCTGACTGTTGTGACTTTGTGAGTAAATCACATTCTCCTGGACCTCTGTTCCTGTGTCTCTGTCCCCTGCCCCCACTTCCTGCCATCCTGGCCTGTCCTTTGCATCTTAGTTTTTCATTTGATTTCAGGGCTGGGATTGAACCCAGAATCTCACACATGCCAGGCCAGGGCTCCACACCCTCGGCCTTTCATCGTGGGATCCCATAACTCACTGTGTTTCTTTTCTCATCACAATAATCACACTCACCATCATTTCATGGCTCTCTCCCTCTACTAGGAGCCTTGGATGACAGAATCTCTGATTCACTAGTGTGTCCTCAGTCGCCTGGCATGATGCAGGTACTGTGAGATTTTTGTGGAATCAAAAAGGAGCAAACTAGGGCCTGCCACATAGCCCAGCGGATTAAAGCCCCTGCAAGCAGGTGCAGGGGCAGGGGTCCCAGGGTGTAATGACACAGCGATTTAGACTAGGCATGGTGGTGGTGCGGGCTTGTAATCTAGGCTCTTGGGAGGCTGTAAGCAGGTGGATCACTATGAGTCCAATCTAGTAGTGAGTCTCTGAACACCCTGTAGACCCTTCCCTAAAATACAAAACAAAGCAACCAAAAACGGAGCAAACTAAGTGAGTATCTTTAAACAATTTCACACTGGAATAGATTTCAAAGGTGTGGTGGTCACATTTTCTCAAATAAGAGGCAGAAATTATTACTGGGTAAAAAATTTTGTTTTTAATTTATTAAATTATTTAATATGAAAATGCTAATAAAATAGAAAATTCAAGTATCTTCTGTTATACATTTAATTATTTGTCTTTATTAAAATTAGTGAAACTGCTTTGTATCATGATGACAATAAATATCTCATAGGAATGCTTTTTACATTAACAGTAATTAAGAGTTTTATATAATAAAAGCCCATATAATGGATAGATGACTTTGAGATATTTTTTTGTTTTGTTTTGTTTTGTTTTGATTTTTTGTCTTTTTGAGACAGGGTCTCACTATGCAGTTCAGGCTGACTTTGAGCTCACTTTTGTAGCCCAGGTTGGTCTCGAACTCACACCGATCCTCCTGCCTCAGCCTCCCAAGTGCTGAGATTACAGGCGTGCGCCACCACGCCTGTCTGACTTTGAGATATTAACTAAGTCATTTTCATTCTGGGTTCTACTCTTACATTGACTTATAAAGTGTGATTCTAGATTCAGACTGTAGAGATTCAAATCTGTTCTTCATTACTTATTTATGGTTAATTTTTTCTTTTTAAATTCAATAATGATTGTCATGTTACATGTTGTCTTAAGATTAGTTGTTCAGATTATAAGACATAAGCCTACCAAATTGGTAAAAAAAAAATAAATAAAAAGAAGAAAAAAATGAACCATTAACTATTCTTTCAATAGAGCAACAGAAATCAGCAGTGCAGTTATCAAAGCTATCCTATGCATATACAATACATACATATATATATATATATATATATATATATATATATATATATATTTTTTTTTTTTTTTTTTTTTTTTTTTTTTTTTTAAGGAAGGGTCTACAGGGTGCTCAGGGTCTCACTATTAGCCCAGACTGGTAGTGACCCATCTGTTTACAGCCTCCCAAGAGTTGGGATTACAGGTGTGCCACCACACCTAGTCTACAATACATATATTTTCCCTTCCTTCTTTCTTTTTTCCTTTCCCTCATCCAGTTGTACCTTCTCTTTGAATAGTTTCTTTCCCTTTTACAATATCTATTATGCCTTTCAGATTTTATGTATTCTTCAGGTTCTTATACTAGGGAGACAATACAATGTTTATGTATGTGGATCTGATTTACTTCACTTAGCAGTATGGTCACTATTAGCATTCATTTATGTATAAAAGCCTGGAGTTTATCTTTTTTTATAGCTGTGTAGTATTCCATCATATAAATATGCCACATCTTTTTTTTATCCATTCTTCAGTTGGTAGGCATTTGGGTACATATAGCTAACACAAATTGTGCTTCTAGAAACATGAGTGCCCATATACTGCTGTGGTATGATGTTTTTAGTTCTTCTGGAAAAATACCAAAGAGATCTATAGCTGGGTTGAATGGGACCTCTAATCCTAGTTTTTGGAGGAATCTCCACACTGATTTCCACAGCAGTTGTCCCAGTCTACATTCTCACCAAGAGTAGGGAAGGGTTCCTTTTTTCTCCATAGCCCCTCCAGCATTTTTTCTTTTTTTTTTTTTGTTGTTGTTCACTTCTTGATGATAGCCATTCTTTCTGGGGTGAGATGGAATCTCAGTGTTATTTTCTCAAGTGACCAATGATGTTGAATATATTTGCATATGCTTATTTTCTATTTGTGTTTCTTCACCTGAGAAGTGTGTATTCATCTCAGATATGCATTGTTTTATTGGATGTTTGAATTTGATTTTTTAAAAGATTCTTCATATGTTCTAGATAGAAGTCTTTCATCTGAGGGAAAAGATAATTAGCTAAAATTTTTCCCAATTTATGGGTTTTCTTTTTACTCTACTAGTGATTTCTTTTGATGTGCAAAAACTTTTTAATAAGATGAGATAAAAGTTGTTGATTCTCTGAAGAGTTTCTCATGCAACTTGGTTTTTGTTTATGAACTCTCTGCCTACCCTACGTCTTCAAGGTTTCTACCTACTTTCCAATCCAGTACATTCGGCATTTCTGTTTTTAAAATTTTAATTAATTTATTTGGTACAAGGTCTGGCTATGCAGTTTGGACTTGTAGAGATCATCCTGTCTCAGCCTCTCCAGCACTGGGATTACAGATGTGCACCACCACACCTGGTTTTGGGCCCATCCTTGCACGCTTTGCCCAGGATTCTGGGAACAGCACAGCCTACATGTGGTAGCAGGGACTGTAACCCCAGTCCTTGCTCTTGCCAGAAAGGCACTTAGACTGCTAAGCCACCTCCCCAGCCCAGACTTAGGGCTTCTGTTTTTTTTTTAAGAATTTTTTATTTTATTTTATTTTATTTTTTTTTGTATCAGAACTTTTGTTTGTTTACTTATTTTTATTGCCGGCTCAGCCTGCCCTGAGGGCAGGGCTGGCACAGCATGTGGTGCCGGGGATTGAACCGCGGTCCCTGCAGCTGCCCAAGCTTTCCTAAGCAGGCGCTTTAGACCACTGAGCCATCCTGCCAGGCCCCAAGGGCTTCTGTTTCAATATTTGGATCTTTGACTTTTTTTTTTTTTTTTTTTTTTTTTTTTTTTTT
>PVJA010029126.1:0-26957 GCA_004027025.1 Myocastor coypus | reverse complement strand
AAAAAAAAAAAAAAAAAAAAAAAAAAAAAAAAAAAAAAAAGAATGTTTTGTTATACAGGTCTTGCTTCAACTTGCCCTTGACCACCCAGCAGGAAAAAAAAAAAAGAAAAAAATGCTTAATTACAATGCATGAAACACAGAGCTGGATTGGTGGGACGAGCTTTAGGAGGCTTAGATTCAATAGCCTCCAACATCACAAGATTCAGTGGTGGCCCACTGCAATTGCAGAACATTTGACTGCGTATGTATCTGCTTCCTCTTAGTCCAAAGAGAAGTATATTCTTTTCCTTTTTTTTTTTTTTTTCTAAGCAACATCAATAGGGAGGTTGGTCATGCCCACACAATGTACTCTGTAGAAAAATTGTGAGGACAATATGTAATTGTCACCTTTCAAAGAAAATAAAGGGGAAAAGAAAAATAATAATAATAATGTTGATTTAGAAGGGTTAATGTTTAATTGTTTGATCAATCATATATACCTATATGTATTAATCTAAACTGATCTGATGATGAAAATATGTAATATAATCTGTGTGAAATTTAAACAATAAAAAAAAAGAAAGAAACTGGATGTGGAGGCACAGGCCTGTAATCTCAGCACTGGGGAGGGTAAGATAGGACTATCACTACAAGTCTAAGCTGAATAGCAACATCCTGTATCTAAATAGATAAATAAATAAATTTTTTGAAAAAAAAAAGAATGGAGACTGTGGAAAAATAGGCAGAGAATGTTCGTTTTTCTTCAAGAAGAAATACCATCTAGTCATACCATAGTGAGCAAAAGTAGCAGTTAGTGAGCAATAAAGTAGTCTAGACCCATGAGTGTCTCCTGTTGGAGGACAGCGCTGATCATTGGAGTGGCTCTGGGAGAAAAAACGTTTTAACTGGAAGACAAAGACCATGAAGCAGTCTCCAGAGGGAGTATCCTAACTTGAAGTGTTCTTGAGCGGTGTGTCCTTCACCATCACATCAGCAGCAGAAAAGTGTGTAGACAAGGGAAACGTGTGATTTGTAGCACATTGCAATCTTAGGATATCTGGCTCTTGTGTTCCCAAAACAAGAATCATTCTTTCCTCTTACATCTCTGTGCTGAATTTTGTTTCATTGTCCAGATCAAAAAGATTTCCGCAACATCTTGTGTTTAGAATGGGGTTTAAAGAGTTTATGGCATCATGGTTGTGCTATTATCCTCCATGGGAGTGTAATCTGGAAGACGCATTCTTTTTGTTTCTTGAAAGATGCATTCTTGAATACTTGCCTCAATGTTCCTTTTCTTTCAGTCTCTCTCTCTCTCTCTCTCTCTCTCTCTCTCTCTCTCTCTCTCTCTCTCTCTTCATTTGTATATCAACACCAGTGAAACTACTCATTTTCATATCTCTTTCCAGGGATGTACAAAATAGAATTTTTATTGTACAGAAGTAAATCGAATACTGATTCTGTACCAAACAAGATATGTAAATCTCAATAACGATAGCTTTACCCTGAATGAGGTAATCTGGCACAGCGTCTTGAATGTCTTCTTTGCCCAAGTCTGGATTTATTATTAATTTTTAATATGTGTGAGCCTCAGATGCAACCAGTTTTGAAACTGTGGTAGAATCTAACTCTCAAGTTTGTAGTAAATTTTAAATCAAATGTTTAAACATAATCACTTGCACAGAGGAAGCCTGTAGCTCTTGCTAGTCCCTACAAAGGAAGGCTGGTTGAGCACTGATGTGCCTGCAATGTCAAATAGAGAGGTTGACCAATTCCCATGTCTCTGTCCTTATGCTTGTCTCATGCTTGCTCTAAGACGTTAGCTTCATCTCCATCCAACTTCTTTAGAGCCTTCAGTGGCCAGTTTTCACAGAAATCCCTGTTATAAATAATTTCCCCCAAGAAGTCAGAAGTATTTCACTGAAGTGGTAATAGCTACTGAACTTTATCAAATTAAGACAAAGTGCTCACTAAGTGCTTTTTACCACCTGGCTTTCATCCTAAGGACAACACACCACACCACATCATATTTACTCTATTAACATCCTTTACAATATGTGCCAACTAGCAACTTCTCAGGGCACAGTGCTAGTCACTGTGACAGGCAGTGGCAAAATGCGGTCCTCAGCAGCAGGAGCTGCCTGGTATCTCAGAAATCACACACTTTGCTGGACGTGGGAATAGCCTGCAAGATAAAGCAGAATCGCTCCGGGCTTCACATGGACATATATCACTTGAGTTCTGCAATGCTGATGTATCGAAAACATGTCAGAAGTGCTAGTAAGTCATTTCAAACTAGACTTACCTGAGGGTCTTTTTATAATGGCACACTATGTTTTCAGAAATGTTAGAGAGTGTGTTCCTTACAGAGAATGACCTCACGCTACATGCACTCCCTTGCCCTGCCAAGCTCGATGTTAAGCTTCTGGGAACTCTTGAGAATTCCCCATGAAGTGGAGGATGTTGAAGGAATATTTCTTTCTCACTACAAACAATCAAGGGAATCTGATTTTTCTGGCGGCTGTTTCAGGTTCGTCACAATGCACCCTCTCCCACGGCTGAATTCCTTAAGCTTTTATTTTACTCAGTGGTGACATCAGTCACAGTTTCATTTTGCTTCTGTAGGTCTCTCACTCTCTGAACATGTATTCTCAGAGCTATCAGAAATAGATAAATAGCTGACCCTAGTCAAAAAAAGGCCAAATTAGGACATCGAATGCAACCATAAAGTTTGGAGTTACTAAGTTTAACTCACAGAAGCGATTTTATTTTCCAGCTTTCTCAAATTTCAATGCATAGAAAACACAGCATTTTAAAGAGGATTTTCATTTGGAGTATCTTCTGGAGGGTGAGGGACTTACAAAGGCTTGAGGGTTGTGCTTTGAGTATCACTGTCCTAACTCATGCTAGCCAAATGTAGTAGACTGGAGTGTTCTTCCACCCTGCCCGTGCCTCAGTGCAATCAGCATGGGCCCACAAGATGACCTTATACTCTAATCACCAGCGTCTGACCTGGTATACATGTCAAATACTTAGTCCAGGTCAGCAACTCAATAGATACAAACTTGGGCCTGTGAACCAGATATATACAAAGAAAAGAACTGACCCAAAGCATCCCATTGACATGCGGATTGGGTTAAAGGAAAACAGTGAAGTAGAAAAAGAATTGGGAAAAGAGTAAGAATGTGAATTCTTTGAAATTACTAATGAAAGTATTTTGCATTTGAGGACAGTAAGTATGAAAAATGAGAACTTATGTGCCACATTTCCTCAACAATATTTCCCAAAAGGCTTACTTTGAAATACTAGATAGATAAAATGTTTCCCCAGTTTCCCCTTTGAGAAGCCCAGGGAAGCAGCTCTTCTCTGTCTCCCAATTGCCTCTTCTGTCACTATGTTAATACTTCTAAACTCAAAGGAACATACAGAACTTCTGTGCAGAGATTTCATATTTAGGAAATGAGATCCAGGCTTTCTATATAGTTCCTACAAAGGAATGTCAAAAATGTCACCCTTAATATAATTTCTATTTTAACCTGGACCACAGCAGGATCCCCAGGGCTGCTCAGCTTCAAAGCAAATCCGAGGTGCAACACAGGAAGCCTCAGTGGTCCACCCTAAAGGGTTTGTTTTCTGCTTAGAATCTAAGCAGTGGTTCTCAATCTTTCTAATGTCGTGATGCCGCAATACAGTTCCTCATGTTGCGGTGACCCCAAACCAAAAAATAATTTTGGTGGCTACTTCAAAACTGTAATTTTGCTACAGTTATGATCCAGAATGGCTTCAGGAGACCACTATGTTTTGGTCGTTTGACCCCCACTGGGGTCATGACCCACAGGTTGAGAACTGCTGTATTAGAGCTCGACCTCTGCAGTCAGAAAGGGGAGACAGGAAGAATGCAGCAGCATCAACCCTGACAGTCAGCATCAACAACTGTAGAAGTGAAATGCTTTAATCGTTATCACACCTTTAATGTTCGCAAAATATTCTCCAAACCACATCAGGGAGGCATCATGTCATTCTTGTCTTAGGACAGATGGAGAAATTAAGACTTGGAAGTTTTCAGTCTAGAGCAAGACCATGAGGACAGAATACTGTTATCAAGACCCAGGCAGGGAACATACTTCTGCTGAAATTTACACAGGAACAGGAGGCGCAATGCAAGACTGTGTGGGCCAGGAATATGAGTCTGTGCTCTCAGACTCATACTGTGGAGCTCTGGTTCTGAGGCTGGATGCTGATATCAGAAAACTACGCACCATAAAATTAGGTATATGGGATACGGAACACTGGTAACATGTCATGTCAGGTGCCATACATTGGGGAAGAGAAGAAAATCACCAGACGGTGCTGCATATTGATTTATGAGCCAGGTGATTATGTGTGTGCTGTCAAAGCCAGGGATCCAAAAGCAACAGACTGGAATTCATCTCTTTCATAGTAACTTCTCAGTTGGTGCCTTACTTACACATTCTGTGCCCCAGTTTCCTCATTTCTAAAATAAATCCAACACCGATGCCTAGCTTATAGGGTACTTTGGACAATTGTGTAAGTTAAAAATCAATCAAACACGTCAAACTGTGGCTAGCATGGACTGAACGCATACTAAATCAAACTATTGTTGCAGTCACCAACTCATTCTGAGCACGTGGCACACCAGTCTTTTTAGAGCATCTCAGGCAATCACATCTTTTGGTAAATTAGTGTTTTGGATCTCTAAACTGACATGATCCAATTTCATGTCCTAGTATTTATTTATTTATTTATTTATTTATTTATCTATTTCTTTAACTTTACCTGAACCAAATGTTTTATTGGCAGGTTGTTCCCACAACTCTGTGGTAATACTTTTAGGTGCTTTCTGTACTTTTATGAGATTCTTCCTAGCTAAGTATATGTTGACATCAGCTGCATTTCTTAGAGTGAGGATATCTAAATAAAAAAGCATGTAATTAGGACAGATATGCTGCACTGTAATGCTTAATATCTGGGGGGGGCACAGGGATAAGTGAATTTGGAAACACTAATTAATATCTTTGAGCCACAGTCTACCACCTGCCTAAATTGTGATTGTCAACTTGTCGGAATTGAAAGATCTCTGGATAATTAGTGTCATGCAATTTTGGGTGTGTCAATGAGACCCTCTCCAGAGAGCATTGTCATGTGATACAGAAAATTAAGTGGTGAGAATTGCCTTGAATATGAGAGGCTTCATTCAAAAGGCCTCAAAATATGGAAGAAGTTCAGAGTTTAACACAACTGTACTGGATTCTTCTCAAGGCTTTACATTTTCTTTCAGCTTTTCCCTTGGATATCAGAATGCAGATTCTTCAGGTTTTGAATGAGAGTTTGCAGCAGAAGCTCCCCACGGGGACTCCTAACTTTTATCCTCAGACCAGGGCTATAACATTGGCCTGGTTCTCATTCTAAGCTTTCTAGCTTAGTGGACTGAGTGGTAGCCAATGTCAGACTGCACACGGATTCTGTGGAATTATTCAGCCACTAGTGCTATGAATTATTCCAATAAATTCCTTCCTATAAACATTCCTACTCTGTTGCTTCTGTTTGTTTGGGGATCCTTAACTAATACAGTGTGTCTTACACACACACACACACACACGCACACACACACACACACACACACACGTGTCCAGTTGAACATACATACAGAGTCACATATACATCATGTCCCAGTATATATGGAACACTTTCCTAAAACAGAAACATTAAGTTATCTTTTCATATAAATCAAGAACCTTTCAGGCTCTGTACAGTAGTAGACATAGTTTTAGAAGAGCTGTGAAAAAGTTCCAGCCCTCCTTTATATGATAAAACTACTGAGCTTATATTTATTATGGTTCCATTGCAGCATAATAACCTTAGGACATAGTAGAAATTGTAAGTTAGCATACATACCCATTTAGACAGTAAAATGGAAATCAACAGGGAGCTAGAAGGCACCGATGGAAAGTGAATTATCTTGGTAAATGGGCAAGTGTGAAATTTAGTCATAAAATGTACAATAGGGACAGACTGAATACAGAAATAAGGGCAAGAGTGGAGTATTTGCAGAGTTCATCTAAATAACCCCAGCTGAAACATAATAATTTTTTTAAAGTTTAAGTGGTTTAAAATAGAATACAATAAATATATTCATTCATAATTATAATTTAAAATTGCTCCTTTGCCAAAAGAATGAGGCAACTTAAAACAAATGATAGGAGAAATATACTGATATCCTTTATTTTCTTATAAGCGCTCTCCCTGGGGCAAGGTTGTCTGCTGAATATTCACATAGGCCACTCTGCTGAAAGCCCACATTTGAAAGACATTAATGTATCAAGAAGACAAAAGAATAGTCCCTGCACTAAACTCCAGCAACCCTGAACCATACATGGCACTCTCTGTTCTTTCTCCAGTGCAAACCATCCCACGGTGTCCTCTCAACACTGAATTTTCATCCTCTTAGTGAGTTTGATGTTACAGGACCATCCAACAGTCAGCAATATGTTTGAAAGCTTGGTACACATGCCTTTAGAGAATATTTTTTACTGCAGGAACACAAACAATAAGCCCTGTTTCTTGTGGCTTTTCATAGACACATGACTGAAGGATTTCAACATTATCCAGGGAACTCGAGGCTGAAACGTCTTAGTTTTGTCTGTCCTCAGAGATGGTAGGTCTTTGAGGAAACTGATTTGCAGAAAGAGTACCCTATATATTGAAAAAGAAAATGAAAGTTAGCAGAAAACTAGGTCAAAATGACCTCATAGATGGATATTGGTGACACAATGGGGCATTTCATATGCATATGAACATTCTTCTAAATCAACATTTTAATTTCTTAAATTAAAAAAAAAATATTTCATTTATTTCTTGATTTGCCATAGTGCCTTGCTACACACCTTGAACTCATAGTGATTCTCCCGTCTCAATCTCCCCACGTTGGGATTACAGGGGTGTACCACCATGCTTGGTTTAGGTGGCCAGCTCAGTGCCCAGGGTGCTGGGCTGGAGTGGCATATGGTATGGGGGATTGAAGCCAGTTCCTTACACTTGCCAGGCAGATATTTAGTCCACTGAACTATCTCCCCACTCTCTCACAAGTGAACATTTTAACACTTCTTCATGAGTCATAAAATGCATATATGTTAGGCACCTATGAAAACAATATTCATAGAGCCTATGTTGTGGTTAGAATCATGAATTTGATCATAGGAAGTGTAATTTTTAAATCACCATTCCAAAATGTTCAACTTCCATGTATCTTTTTCTTCATAAATAAGGCAAGAATATGATATGTATTGTTTTGTCTGGCAAAGAATATGCATTCAATAAACACCATATATTTTTATTCTGTGTGCTTTTGTTTTATGAATATTTTTCTTCCCATTAAAACATATGCAAGCCACACTCAGACTTTGAAATTGCCAATGCTTCTCTTGAAGTGTTCTAGTAAAGAGATTCAATAAAACTTAGCGTAAGGAGAACCTCCAGTGATTTTATATCATCTTATTGCTGTATTTTCTACAATACCTTGAAATATGGCATTATGGTATGAAAGTTTGGGAAAAAATTGGAACTTGAATCTAAAATTTTCTACTTCCCAATTTGGTGATATCAGAGAAGCTGCTTTCTTCTAGATAAAAATAAGAGAGATCTGATTTACCTCGTGATACAATGAAGAGCGAATCATTTGTGTATTTAAACTTATACAGGGTCAAGGGGGAAGCATCACAGAGTGCTGTGGAGGCATCTTCTGTCTTAAGTCACCTCAGAAGAGAGCTCCTTACTGGAGTCCTAGATAGCCTGCAAGATGCCCTGTTCAGAAACCCAAGGCATCCCCTCCTCCTCTCTCTCTTTCTACGCCCAACCCTACTTAGTTTGCGCCCATGAACGTTATTGTACTCTTACCCTTTAGCAAACCAAATCTGAGAAAGAGAATACAACTAATCCTTTTATATTCTACCACTAATTTTGGCATGCTTTATGATGGGAATTTCAGTTGGTGTTCAATTATCTGCTTAGGCGTTTTGTATTCTCGTCAAGTATTTGCTATGCTTTTCTGTGCAAAATCTATAGTAATTAACACAGTGACATGCACAAAGATACAAATTTCACACCTATATATAAAAGCAAAATCAATATCACCTTACTGCTGTCTGAAGAACAAGTAAATTAAATAGCTCCTGAAAGATTATTTGGGATATGTTGTATGAGTAACGGTTACATGAATTGCAGCTGATAGTATAATATACATAGTTCTAGTGACTGAATATATCCCACACACAGCAGTCAAATATATCTGAAGTATCTGGTAAGCTTTGAGCTCTTGGACAAACCTCAGATTCCAAAGAACCTTTTAACCAATTATGCCAATGGATGTGGTTTGACAGGAAAATGACACAAGATATTTCTGTTTTACCCTAAGTTTAAAGCTGAGATAGAAGAAAGTTGCTAATTTTAGTTCAGAAAATCAGTAATAACTGTATTTCAGTGTATGTAAGCATCAAATTTCTTCTGAGTGGATATAAAACCTGAATGAAATATCCCAGGCATGTGATGTCAATGAGTTTCCGAAGTTATTATAGCACACAATAGAAGCAATGTGCTCAAGCTCTTAAATATGTTCATGAATAAACCCCCTAATGATCTTGGGCACTGGGAGCCCAATTATTGTTTTTAGTTTGTGTTTAATTTTCCTCCTTCATAAGACTGCAACTCAGTTGGGAAATAAGAATGTGTGTTTTGGAAGTAATTTTCATTAGCTTTTAAAGCACATCCCTGAGCAGGAAAGGAAAATCTAAATAATTAACCCTTTGTAAAGGCAACAGGGGTTTGGGTGTCTCATTAAGTTAGTTTGCAATGCAGAATTCACTACATTAAAGCTGCAAGACTTGGGATCCTCTCCTTCTTTCGTTATGACAGAAATGTTAGCAGAACAGAGAGGAAGAGCACACAGTTATGGATGTGGATGTAATGGATTGTGAAGTCTGGTTCTGCAGTGGCTTGAGAACCTGAGGTATACAGGTGGGAGCTGTTGCTGTGGACAATGACAGTGAATACAGTGGAGCTTCTGTTGGCAAGCAGGAGTATTCAGATGTGCAGGGAATAGTTCTCAGAGGTACTGAACATACTCACTGGGCTTTGCTGCCATTTCTGAGTCTCCATTCCACCTAATGCCCAAGCTGAACTCAATCATCTCAGAGTGAGGGCCCCTGAAGGCAACATCTCAAAGGTATCATGCCTATGACTTCCTCAGGCCATGGAGTTGGCAGGAAGTTGCTTGATCTATGTTTGAATATTAGTAGGGCCATCATTTGTCAGTGGATCTTATGATAAAGGGAATCCAAGGTGAAGACGACCCCTGAAATGAGATGACAGGTCTTTTCCTAAAGTAACTTCTGTTCTCTCAGCTATAGCTGCGCAAACATTCACACAGCTGAACTTTAGGATGCACATGCTTCAACTAACTTACGTGCAACAAAGCCTAATGTGCATCATAGTGATAAAAAAATAAATCAGTGAAGGGCAAATGAGGTAATGGAAAAAGCATCATATGAGGTGAAACAAATAAGACACAGCTTACATATCATGGATTTTCTTATATAAGAAATACAAAATAGGTAATAGGAACTAGGGAGACTTTTTTTTTCCCCAAATGGAGAGATGAACGAAAGATAGGAGCAGGGCTGGTGAGATAGCTCAGTGGACTAAAGTGCCTGCTTAGACAAGTGTAGAGACCACAGATCAATCCCTGGCACCACATAGGCTGCCAGCCCCAGGGTGGACAGAGCCAGCCAGAGTCTAAGCATGGTGGCACATGTCTGTAATTTAGCACTGGGGAGTCCAAAAAACATGAGA
Organism: Myocastor coypus; assembly: GCA_004027025.1. Lineage (NCBI taxonomy): Eukaryota > Metazoa > Chordata > Mammalia > Rodentia > Myocastoridae > Myocastor > Myocastor coypus. The sequence continues at coordinate 17,117 of PVJA010029126.1, read as the reverse complement.
ACTATGTGTCCAAGCTGTGTAGTGAGACTTTGTAACAACCATATACACAGAGAGAGAGAGACAGAGACAGAGACAGAGAGAGACAGAGAGACAGAGACAGAGACAGACAGAGAGAGAGAGAGAGAGAGAGAGAGAGAGAGAGAGGAAAATAGGAGTAGGGAAAAGAACAAAAAAATTATAATAAGAACAAGTAAAAACCAATGAAAATAAGAAGTGCCTGAGATAGTCTGTGATTAATAACAGCACAGAGACACTGCTTATCTCAGGAATGCTTCAGACATAGGAGTCTGGAGTGGTACAGAACAGGCAAAACAGATGCAATCTGGACAGCTGATTTGGAACAATTTACAAAACGGAGATGAAATGTGAAGAATTGTTTCAACTGTGAAAATTTCAAGAGCAAAGTGGTAATAACCAGAAAGGCTGAGTTGTCTCTGCAACACTGAATATATGTTTGGCTTTGTAAAAGTGGATTTGTGCCATCGATCCCAGAGGAAAATGAGTTTGCTCTAACATCCTAGGTAGCCTTAGATGCTAATCAAAGTTTATTGTAAATAAGCAAATAATTTTTTGAGTATGAGAAGATAATATGATTTGAATGCATGACTATCTAATAAATGCACTCATGATTTAGAAAACACTGACAACTCCGTATGTCTAATACCGCAGTTGTGGCTACTGGGAACTCTCTGTATTATCTATTTATAGACCTCCTTTAGACTAATTGTTTATTAAGGCAAAACTATTTACAAAGAACACTCAGCATGTGATGAACCACCAGTCAACCAAAACTATGCGCACCATAATTACTATCTTTTGTGATACCAAAATCTAACCATATTCATTTAACCATGTTTTTTGTCTGTTTGTCTGTTTGTTTGTTTGTTGACTTGACCAGCCCATGGGCGGGGCTGGAGTGTTGTGTAGTGCTGGGAAATGAGCTGCTGTCCCTGTCCTTTCCCTAAGCTTGCCTACTCAGGCACTTTAGACTGCTAGGCTATCTCACCAGCCCTACGTAACCATTCTATAGCTTCAGCATTACAACTGACCCTCTCCATGTTTTCAGTACTTTAGGGAGTGCTGCAGATTTACTATTCATCTTTGAGATGTCTTCCTGTTTTGGAACAAGATCCCTTATTTGCTGCTCACACTGACTGCCGTGATTTGGCTCTGACTTATTTTGGGAGTTAAAGAATATGTGGGCTTTTATTAATTATAGTAACTATAATATTAATTTGGCTTAGACTAGATTGGGCACGTTCCAGGTCATGTGGCCATCTGACTTAACTGTTTTTTTAAAGGCATTGTCTAGGGAGAACAATCTTACCACCACACATATAGAATATTATTTAAACTTACATATTTCTTAATTTTGTAAGTTATGTTTAAGGCATTATGTAATACCACATTGAGTCCTAAACATACACAACAGTAGTTCCCCAATTTATAATATGTGAATTGCAAATATTCATAGATAGGCATGGACTTTGTATTAGGAACATGTACAGATGTGAGCAAGTAGTGGAATCAGCTCCCTTGCCTGTCAGGCACTGCCACAGTTGTGCTGCTGTGTGCTCCTGTACAGGAGTCCAGTGCTCTGTCAGAGCCCAGAGTGTTCAAAGCAAAAAGAAAAGCAGAGATTATGTGGAGGGACTGCTAGGAGACACACACACACACACAAATAACCATAGAAACCAAAGTGTAAATAATAGGAATTGGATAAAGGCAAGATGGAATCCAAGCAAAAGGAATAATGTTACTCATGCTGTGAGTGTGTGTGTGTGCGTGTGTGTGTGTATCTGTGTGTTGATATTTTACATTGTGTACAGTATTTGTATCAAAGATATAAAACTCACTTTAATGGACATATAAATGAATCTAACTGATGAACATCTCCCCAAATGAAACATATTTATAAAGCTTACTTTAAGTTTCACTAAGATTTCTATGCAAGATTACTTCTCAAAAGGATTTCCACAGGAGTTCTTGAGAGATGGCATGGTATTGATGATAAAAAGGGAGACAGAAATGAGATATGTTATTGTCGTGAACAAAATGTTTCCAAAAACTTAAAGTATAAATAATATAAGCAGGCTTTCTTACAACTGTGAAATTCAAACGTCCAGGAAGAGTCTCAGATAGTTAAAATCAAGTGGTAGGATTGGTTTTGTTCCTTCTGGTTACTCCAGGAGAGAATCTGTCTTCTGCTTTTTCTATTTCACAGGGGTAACACATATTTCCCAACAGGTTGACCATTCCTCCACAGCCAAAGCAAATATTCCCGACCATGTCCCACCATTACATCAGCCTTGCTCACTCAGAATCTCCTGCCTTCCTTTCAGAAAGACTCTTAGGACTACAGTAAGCCAACCACGATCTTCCAGGTGAAGCCCCTCAAATCAAGATAGTTATCGTTACAGTGGAAGGTCACTTTTATAAAATCTACTTAATTATGAAATCGTGTGAGGACACTCGTTATGATTTATGTTTAGTTGTCCCCCAAAGCCCCATGAAATCATGGGGTGGGGACTTTTAGAGTTTGAGACTTGATTCATAATCCACTGGAATTATGTGTTTTAGTACAGATGGGATAGTGGGTCTGAGTACTTCTGGGATTATGGGTGTGACCTAAGGTGGACAGGCTGAGGCAGAGAGCCAGAGTGTAATACAAAGAGAGACAGAGAGACAGAATCGTGCTGTTGCTCTCTGCTACCCTGGTTGTTCTATTGCCTCTGTAGATATTATTGCTGTTCCACTGCTATGAACTGCTGCTCTTTGCCATGTGCCTCTCTGTCTTGGATCCAGCTGAGTATGGACTAAAACCTCCAGTAGCTGTAGCTAAATAAACCTTTCCTTCCTTTAACTGAGTGTTGGGAACTTGTCACAGCAGCTAGTAAAAAGTAACTAAGACAACACCTTTTGGGGTCCATCATTTAAATTTAACAAAGAGGACCAAATCACACCTGTATATGAGCATGCATCCCATGAAAGAATGGAGTAAGAGAGTTATGTGGAGTGTAGGAGTTTAAAAACAAGAGAATCATGAGAAAGAAAAGAAAAATCTAAATGTGTGCTATTAAAATATAGCATTGTGCACAGATGCTTTAACAAAATTTATGATCAAGAATATCCTTCTATAGGTGATATCTGGCATACAAAATATGAATTTATAGATGCCTCTATTATGTTTATTTTGTAATTACAGGAAATAATGTAAGAATTCATTTCCCATTTGGATTTATCATGCAGCTCTGCAGTTTGTGAAGGACTTGCAGGAGATAGGACTACAAGATGTGATTTGACTATATTATGCAAGTAAGTCTTTTGTTTACTGTCTATGTTCAATTTATGAGAAGAAAAGTTACATGGTTCTTCAAAGATGTTAGTGCAAATTGCTTACTTCATTTCACTGAAAAAGTAGATTGTTATAATAAACATGAAATAAAATTTCTACTCAAAAATATCAGCATTTATAGGAAATTACTGTGGAGAAATTATAATGTTTTATGTCAATGAGCTTGAGTAGAGAAACAAATACATGTTTTTGGCTCTAGTAAGTATATATGACTAAAATTTTAATACAGACTCAATTTTTCCATCTAACATAGATGTCATACAGTCATATTTATTAGAATTTTGTGAAATGGTACCTGAAAAGCTCTCATTATACACTAAGAGCAATTCTTATTGAGTGACCATCAGGTGTCAATAAAGGGGAATCACAGTCATGTAAATACAGATTATCTATTAATAAATTCCCCCTTATATCTTCAGGAAACTGGAACCTGTGGAGATCTCATACCATGAGGACAGGCTAAGCCTATAGCACTGAGTTCATGTCTTTTCCACAACAGGTGTACAGCTAGCACGCTCTGAAGTGACAGGGTATCTTTATATAAAATCGTCAACCTCTACTTACTAGTGTCGAGAGTATAAAAGAAAGAAAAATAATAATAATGCTTAATAATATTAATATCATACTATTAATAATAACTAAACATTAATTGACATTTAAGAGAGCTTTGGATACATATACTGAGAGGTGCTTTTGATTCTTTACTCAGTGAATAACTGGTGGGAGTCCTTCATATGTGAAGAAAGAAGAAACAGAAACATAGCCTAGGAAGTGAGATGGATTTAAAACTATTTACTTGTTTGAGATACCAGAAACTATGAAGCAGTAGACACTTATCATCATTTATTCCTCTGCAAAATGAAAGAAAAAGCTGGTCAACAATAAATCTCATTGTACCAGAGGACCACTTTGTAAACAAGTTTAAAAATGTGTTAAAAGCACAAGTTCTGAAATGTCTAGTTCATAAATGCAAATATCAAGGTATTTAATACATGTCACAGAAAGAGGAAAGACATAGACTGATATCACTATCAACTGCAAGATTCTGAGTGACACATTTTCAGCAACCAAGGAAGTAGAAGCCACCATAGAACGAAGACTCTGTGGCACTTTATCTGTTTGTCACTCGCCTCTTCCCAGGCTGAGAGTGGGCCTGAAGGAGGCAGTCAAAATTTCCTCTGGAGGCAGAATTGTCTGGGGTTAGAGGGAGGAAAGATTGTCTTATTGCAAAGAACTTGATTGATGTCTTTTCTATATTCATCTTTTTAAGGCTAAGTTGCAGACTGGCATAAGATGCCATTCAGGCTTTGTCTTAGTTACCCTTCTCTCCTTGCTAATACAAATGCTCAACATTCAAAATGAGGGAAGGAAAAGTTTAAATAGCTCACAGTTACTGGAGGTTTCCATCCATATTCAGCTGGCTCCAAGGTAGAGCAGCACATGGCAGAGGGCAACCTTCCATGGTGGCAACTAAGAGCAACAGTGAAAGGACAAATAGCAGCAGCTCAAGCAGCCAACATTTTTTTTCCTTCCTTACATTGAAATGCAAATCACCTGCCTTAGGAGAAGTGCAGCACCCAAACCAACAATAAACAATTACAAATTCCAGAAGCAGCCCCATGACAGCATGAGGCTTTGGTAGGACAAACCATAACATTCCACCCTTGGAACCCTAAAGTCTCATGCATAAGCCTTTTTGCAAAAGACATTCTAGTCCAACTCTAAGAGCTGCCAAAGTCCCAAGAGTTTCAGCGTTGCTGAAAAGTCCAAGTCCCAAGTCTCAAGTATTTCTGAGCATCTATATAAATGAAAATTTAAAAACATCCACTATTCAAAGGCACAAAATTATCATTCTCGTTCCAAAAGGTACACACAGCAGGATAGCAAGCATTGGAACCAACACGGGGCCAAAATCCAGCAGGGTAAACATTGAATCCTGTAGGTCCTTGTGGAACATCTGAAGTAAACTGTGGTAAATTGTAAGCTCCATGTGGTTTGGCCAATATTGCACTCTTGGCAGATGTAGCTCTCATGACTTCTCTCTTAGACTCTTTTTGTTTCCTTTTTGCAGTTTTCCTTACATAATCCACACTATTGGCTTTTCCAAACTACTAGCGTTTCCACTGAATAGGCCTCTCACAGCCTTCAGGCCACTTCTGAAATCAAGGTGGAAGTCTTCTTTTTCTTTTTTTCTTTTTTTCTTTTGTCTTTTTGAGACAGGGTTTCATTGTACAGTTCAGGCTGGCCTTGAGCTCAGTTTTGTAGCCCAGGCTGGTCTAGAACTCTCACCGATCCTCCTGCCTTAGCCTCCCAAGTGCTGGGATTTGGAAGTCTTCTTAACCTCAGAACTCTTGAATTCTCAATGCACCTAAAACTACTGCCTCGTGGATGATGCCAAGCATTGATACCAGGTAGAACAGGAGCCAGGCTTCCTAATTGCTTGGCTGTGGACATTGAGTGCATAGGTGGTTGAGCACTCTGATCCTAATTCTGAGGAATAAATTATCCATAGCAGCATGAGTATGGAACCTGGTGCTGCCACCAACATGCTAGAACAAAGGGCTCAGCCGCTCTCCACTCAAGGCAAAGCCACTGACCTTTGCAGTTCTGAGGCTGTAAAGGGTGAGATCTGCCACCTTCTGTGATTCCCTAAGACCATCTTTTCCATTCTCTGGCTCCTTCTCAGCAATGGAGATCCTCTCACATCTACTTTTGCAATTCACTGCTTAATGGCGCTTCCTTTCTAGCCAAACTCACAAAATTTTGAGACATTCTGCTAGAATCCTTGCTCTTCATTTTCAACATAAATCTGGCCAAAAGCCACCAATAATAACCACATCACCACCACAATATTTGCTTTGAAATGTCTTTTGAAAGATTAATCCATTTGTCACGCTTAATCTCAGTCTTAGGCAAAATCTCTAGGCATGAGAAAAATTCAGATAGACTTTCACAACAGCCATGGCACAAATCATCTGGAATCCAATTATCAATGCCATGCTTCTTCCCAGCACTGTTCTTTATAGGAAGACCTTCTGCCAATCTTCTGGTTGGAGGTCTAAGGAGAATCTCCCCTACAGAATACAGGAAGCTGTTCCAGCTCTTCACAAGTAGGCAATGTCTCCAAACATTTGCCATCTCTTCCCATAAGCCACTTTCAAACACTCATGATGCACATCGTCAGGTTTAGTCAAAGCAACAGCCTCACTCTTGGTACCAAATTCTGTCATAATTACTCTTCTTGCCTTGCTGGGACAAGCATTCTGTATGTTTTGTGCATCGGTGTCCCGGGAAAGCCTCATGTTGTCACGGGGCTGCTTATGGAATTTGTAATTGATTATTGTGGAAATGGGTGCTGCCTCTCCCCTGGGGCAGGTGATCTGCATTTCAATGTAAGGTAGGGAGAGAAGTTAGCTGTTTAGCAGTTGTGAGCTCTCTCTCAGGGCTCCTGCTCTTAGCCACCACCATGGAAGGAGGTTGTCCTCTGCCATGTGCCAGTCTGCTTCAGATCCAGCTGAATATGCACTGAAATCTCCAGTAACTGTGAGCTAAATAAACCTTTCATTTCCTCATTTTTAGTGTCAAGTGTTTGTCCCAGCAATGAGAGAAGAGTATATACGACAGAATTTGGTACCGCAGGAGTGGGGATGTTGTTGTGCCTGAGCCTGATCGTGTGGATTACAAGTGTTTCAAATTGGCTTATGGGAAGAGATAGGAAAGGTTTGGAGATGTTGCCTACTTGTGAAGTGCTAACACGGCTTTGGCTCTTCTGTAGGGGAAGAATCTTGTCACAGCTCAGACCAGAAGGCTGATAGAAAGCCGGCCTGTAAAGACCAGGCTGGGGAGGTTTCTGGTGAGAAGGACTGCATTGGTTGTTGGACTCTGGATCATTTATGCTTTGTCTTGGCAGAGAAGTTGTCTGCATTTTGCTCATGTCCAGAGACTTTGCCTAAGACTGAGTTTAAGCATAGCGGACTAATGAATCTTTCAAAAAATATTTCAAAGCAGCCAAATATTGGGGCAGTGGCATGGCTGCTATTGAGGGCTTTTAGCCAGATTTATGTTGCAAATCAAGAGCAAGAAGCCCAGCAGGAGGATTCAAAATGTGAGTTTGGTCAGAAGGGATGAGCCAATAAAGCTGTGGACTGCACAGATAAAGCTGAGAGGATCTCCATTGCTGAGAAGGACCCCAAGAATGGAAAAGATGGCCTGAGGGCATCACAGGATGTGGCAGATCTCTACTATTTGCAGGCTTAGAATCGCAAAGGTCAGGAACTTTGCCTTTGAGGAAAAAGCTGCTGAGCCCTTTGTTCCAGAATGGTGCCAGCAGCAGCATCAGGCTCGAGAATGGCACCTGCACGGAGAATTTACTCCTCAGAATCAGGGTCAGAATTTTCAACAATCTAGGCACCTGTCCCCTTCAGTCAAGAGGAAGGGAGGCCTGGCTACTGCTCCAGCTAGCATCAGACTTTGGCTCCATCCACGTGGCAGTGGTCTTAGGTGCATTGAGAATGCAGCATTTAAGGTTAAGAAGGCTTCCACCTAGATTGCAGAAGGCCTGAGAGGCCAGGCAGTGTGCCTGTGAGAGGGCAGTGTTTGAAGCTGTGAGTGAGAAGCTTATTCAGTGGAAACTCCAGAAGTGTGGAAAAGCCAGGAACATGGATCGTGCAAAGAGGAAACAAAGCCAGCCTGAGAGAGAACCCATGGGAGCTACATCTACCAAGAGGGCCATCGGGGCGGAGCTGCATGGAGCTCACAATTTGCCAGAGTGCTTAGAATGTTCCACAAGGACCTACAGGATTTCATGTTGGTTCTTCTGGATTTTGGATTTGTGCTGGTCCCAGTCCTTGGTATATTGCTGTGTGTACCTTTTAGAACGGTAATGTTTGTTTTGTACCTTTGAATGTTGGATATGTTTAATTTCCATTTCTGTGGAGACTTAAAGAGACTTAGGACTTAGACTTTCAGTAATGCTGAAATTGTTCTGACTGGCAAACTTTAGAGATATACTAGAATATCTTTTGCTTTAAGGGATGTCTAGGAGTGGAATGTTATGGTTTGTGCATAGGTGTCCCCCGAAAGCCTCATGCTGTCATGGGGCTGCTTATGGAATTTGTAATTGATTATTGTGGAAATGGGTGCTGCCTCTCCCCTGGGACAGGTGATTTGCACTTCAATGCAAAGTAGGAAGAGAAGTTAGATGCTTGAACAGCTGTGTGCTCTCTCCCAGGGCTCTTGCTGTTAGCCACCACGAAGGAAGGAGGTTGCCCTCTGTCATGTGCCAGTCTGTTTTGGATCCAGCTAAAATGGACTGAAACTTCCAGTAACTGTGAGCTAAACAAGCCTTTCCTTTCCTCATTTTTAGTGTCCGTTGTTTGTCCCAGAAAGGAGAGAAGAGTAACTAAAACACACCTGACATTCAAAATGAGGGAAGGAATGTTTATTTAGCTCATAGTTACTGGAGGTTTCAGTGCATATTCAGCTAACTCCAAGGCAGAGTGGCACATGGCAGAGGGCAAACTTTCATGGCGGCAGCTAAGAGCAAGAAAGAAGGGAAAAGTAGCAGCACCTCAAGCAGCTAAATGTTTTCTTTCCCTACATTTACATGCAAATCACCTGCCCTAGGGGAGGTGCAGCACCCACACCCACAATAACAAATCGCAAATACCAGAAGCAGCCTCAAGACTGCATGAGGCTTTGGAGGGACAACTAAATACAAACCATAACATTTCTCCCCTGGACACCCAAAGTCCCTTGCACATCCCTTTGTGCAAAAGACTTTTAATCCATCTCTAAGTGTTGCTAAAGTTCCAATAGTTTTAGCATGGCTGAGAAGTCCAAGTCCCAAGTTGCCTCCCAGATTGAAGGCAAACTCTTAACTGTTATTCCTCTATACAAAAGAAAAGTTAAACACATCCAATATTCAGAGGCACAAGATAAACATCACCATTCCATAAGTTGAAAAAAACAGGGTAATAAAAAACTCTGGTACCAACATAAGTCCAAAATCCAGCAAGGCAAACATTAAATGTCATGGTTCCAGTTGGAACATCCAAAGTAGTCTGTACTGATTTGTGAGATCCAAAGACCTTACATAGCTCCGTCCCTAATCAACTCTTGGTGGTAGCTCCCATGGATTCTCTCTCTCAAGCTGGATTTGCTCCCCCCTTATAGTTTCCCTTAGCTGATCCATGTTGCTGGCTTTTCCAAACTTCTGGGATTTTCAATGAATCGACTTCTCACTCTCTGGTTTACACACTGCCCTCCCAGGGGAAAACTACCTGGCCTCCCAGGACTTCTGACATTGAGGTGGAAGCCTTCTTAACCTTACAAGCCCTGAATTCTGAATGTGCCTAAAACCAATGTCACGTGAATAATGCTGAGGTCTGCTGCCAGCTGAAGCAGTAGTCAGGCTTCCTTCTCTCTTGGTTATAGGGACTGAGTGCCTGGCTCACTGAGCAGTCTGACCCTGATTTTGAGGAACAAATTCTCCATGCCAGTGCCATTTTGGAACCTGGTTTTGCCACTGCTGCCATTTTGGTACTTCAGTCTCTGCAGCTTTCTTCTCAAGCAAAGTCTCCCTTGCAAGTCTGAGGCTGCAAAGGGTGGAAAACTGCCACCTGTTGTAATGCCCACAGGCTCTCTTTTTGATTCTTGATTCCCTTCCCAGAAATGGAGATCCTTTTTGCTTCATCTTTGCAGTCCATAGTTCTCCTGGTGCTTGTTTTCTGGCCAAACTCACATTTTAAATCATCCTGTGTGGTTCTTTGTTCTTGATTTTCAACTTAAATCTGGCCAAAAGACACCAATAACAACAATGCCACCCACCCAATATTTTGTTGCTTTGAAATATGTTTTGAAAGATTAATCTGTCTGCCATGCTTAATCTCAGTTTCAGGCCAAGTCTCTGGGCATGAACAAAATTCTGTCAGACTTTCAGGTGAGCCATAGCACAAATCACCTGGAGTCCAATAACCAATGCAGTCATTCTTCCCAGCAGAAACCTACACAACCATGTCTTTACAGGCAGGCCTTCTGTCAGGCTTCTGGTCTGAGCTCTGACCGGAATCTCCCCCAAAGAACAGCTGAAGATTTTCTAGCTCTTCACAAGTAGATGACCTCTCCAAACATTTCCAATCTCTGCTGATAAGCAATTCTCTATATGCAGGCTTCAGGCCAGTCTTCTGGTCTGAGCTCTGCCCGGAATCTCTCTACCATACAGCCAAAGTTTTTCCAGCTAAAGGTTATCCAGCTCTTTGCAAGTAGCAATATCTCCATACCTCTCCTATCTCTTCCCATAAGCCATTTCCAAAATCTTTTAATCCACATGGTCGGGTTAGTGATAGCAATTAACCCAGTCCTGGGGTATCCAATTCTGTCTTAGTTATTCTTCTCACATTGCGTGGATAAATACCCAACACCCAAAATGAAAGAAAGAAATGTTTATTCCGCTCATAGATTCTGGAATTTTCAGCACATATTCAGCTGGCCCATGGCTGAGTGTAACAGGGCAGACAACAGCCAGTCCATGGTGGGAGAACTGTAACAATCGCAACAGAGGCAACCAAGCAACCAGGGTAGCAGAGAGTAATAGCAATCAGTCTGTCTCTCAATCTCTCCTTATGTTACATTCAGGCTCTCTGCCTCAGGATATCCACCTCAGGCCATACCCATAATCCCAGCCCTGCTCGGACCAATAATCCCATCAGTAATAAAGCACATAATCTCAGTGGATCATGACTGAAGTCTCATACTCTAGAAGTCCCCACACCATGATTGCATGAAGCTTTGGGCGGACAATTTGATATGAACAATAACACTTCCATAATTGTACTGGTGATTTTTTCTGGTCTATTGAAAGGATCAGTTAATGGTTAATGTTTTTTCAATTTTGTTTCTTTTTAATTTCATGAAACTTTTTAAAACCAATTTTACCTGTTTATATCTGGTAATCTAAACAACTAATTTGAAGATAATGTTAGACAAAACAAAACTTGTTTTGTCATATATATATATATATATATATATATATATATGCATATATATAACTGTGTGGTTTATGTACAATATATAAAATTGTGTGCTTTTTTTAATTTTCTCCCTTTTGTTATCTGTATAGATAGATAGATAATTAATTAATTAATTAAATATGGTACTGAAATTAATTCATGGTTCAATGTTGGTTTATGAGTGCCTCACCCTGGCTATGAGTGCTAACCACCTGATGGCAATTCGTCTGGACAGAATACAAGGGATGGAGAGGGGGCTGCGGCTATCACTCCTGGTCACTTACTGCCAGCTGCTCTGCCACCTTCTGTTTCCCATGAGCTGTTCGTCCTCCCTGCTGCCCCTCTACCATGGAACCATACCAGGAAGTGAGTCAGTCATGCCCTGAAACTTCTACAACATGCAAGCTAAATAAGCTTTTTTGTCTTGTAATTTTATGTGTCAGGTATTCTGTATCAGCAATAACATGGACACTTATATCTGTTTAACATAACTTGAAGTTATTGAGAGCAGAAAGGCAATCAAAATTTCATGAAACATGTAGTACAAGGTGAGCAAAAAGCCAGAGGTCTGCAGTCAGAGCAAAACAGAAATATCCAATGTGTAAAGCCTTTAAGAAAAACACTAGAGAAAAGTAATTGAGGGAAATAAGGAATTCAACAGCATATATATATATATATATATATATATATATATATATATATATATAAATAATTTTTTATTTATATACATTGAGTGCTACATAAGGGTCCCCCAACATTCATTTTCAGAAAGAATACTGCGAAGACCTTACACTTGCCCTGCCAAAAGACTTCCAGGCTCAGGAAAGCAGGAGGAAAGAGCCATGGCTGAGCTGCCTCTGGCTGATCATGTCACTGATAGACTGTCCCACATCTGTGTCCATCTTTGAATGGGAAGGAGTCCTGGTTGATTGATTTGGTTTTCTATTTCCCTGTATTTTTCTGTTGCTTTCTCCATGTTATCTCTAGTTTTGTTTGCTGAGCACTGCTCTTTAGGAGAAATTTCATTCAAAATAATAAGCATACAGAGAGCACAAGACAAAAGATACATAAGATGTTTTCAAAATAACTGAATAACTACAAAGTTATAGCTTTTAGAAAGCAATAAAACCCTACAGAGGGATAATAATCTAATTTTGAGAGCTTCTGACGCATAACACATGAAATGTCTTCTTTTTGACAGAAGATATAAAACATGAAAGCAAAAAGAAATTAAATTCTGTTCAAGAGAACAATTAAACTAAAATTAAATAAGTTGAAAGAAACTGTATCTAAGGAAATGTAGGCTTTGCTATTACTGGATGTACGTTAAATAAAATGTTAGAAACTTGTTTAATATAAAGATAAACAGAAGAATATCTGGGCTGGATGTTTCTGTCAGGAATGTAAAAATTATTCAGTAGAGAAAGAGGGCCCTGCCACACTGTTATGGTTTATGTCTAGTTGTCCGCCCTCAAAGCCTCATGCAATCATGGGGCAGAGACTTCTAGAGTTTGAGACTTGATTCATGATCCCCGGGATTATGTGTTTTAGTACTGAGGAGATTATGTGTCTCAGTACTGCTGGGAATTGTAGGTGTGGCCTGAGGTGGATAGGCTAAGGCAGAGAGCCTGATGAAATTTAAAGAGAGACAGAGAGGCAGACTGGTGCTGTTCCTCTCTGCTCACCTGGTTGGTCGGTTGCCTCTGTCATGATTATTGCTGTTCTGCCGCCATGAACTGCTGCTCTCTGACATATGACTGTTGGCCTTGGAACCAGCCGAGTATAGACTGAAACTTCCAGTAACTGTGAGCTAAATAAACCATTCCTTCCTTTATTTTGAATGCTGGGTATTTGTCCTAGCCATGAGAGAAAAGTAACTAAGACATGTACTCTCTGACACAGAAATGACTGTGAATTCAAAAGTCAACCCTCTGCCATATAGTACATGAGAAACACGTACCTCAAAATGGATCAATGTCCTAAGTATGAGAAGATAACATATAAAACCCCAAGGAAAACTTGGAAGAGTGAAATATGGATATGACCAAGTATCCCTAATTATGACATAAAAGTGCAAGCAATTAAACTAAAAAAATAGCTAAAATATATGTCATCAGAATGGAAGACTTTTATGCATCAAAAGACATTATCAAAAAAGCAGAGAAGACTTTCTATATGGGCATTCTGTCCCTATGACAAAATCAAGCCGAAGGAAGGCAGTGTTCATTTTGGCTAGCATTGCCCACATTTCAATCAGCAATGAGTTTCACCAGGACTTGAGACAAGGCATGAAGTCACGGAAGAAAAGCAAGGTAGTGAGGAACCTCTTATTTTACACTAGGTAGGAAGAAGAGGACATGATAGACTCTTTGGTCGCTACCTCATGACACTCTTCTTTCCACAGCATCCTACCTTCTAATTGCCCATTCAGCTGTTAACTCCTCAATGGGTGATGGGTGAACCCATTGCTAAGATTACCATCTTCATGATGCAATCCTGTCTCTAGGTTGCACCTCTGGTAAGTGTTGCAATGAGGATAAAGCTTTCAATATGTAGACCTTTGAGGGAGCATTTCAGCTCAATGTAACAGCTATTCCCAAAGTGTGGGAAATATTTTAAAGTCATATTTCTCAGAATGATCTAGTACATGGAAAATATAAAGAATTTTATGAACTAAAAAAAAATTGAGAAGTCTATATATATTTCAAAAAGCACAGATCTGGGCATGGTGATGGCCACCTGTAATACAAGTACTCCAGAGGCTAAGGCAGGACAACAACCATGAGTTTGAGAGCATCCAGGTCTACATAGTGCATTCAAGACTGGCCTGAACTACATAGCAAGGCACTATCTCAAATAAACCTAATTTTATATATTTTTAGTTTAGGCATTTTTCTCCTTGTATTTATTTGTTCATTTTTCTTTTTTGGAACAGGGTCTGGCTATGCAGTTTAGTCTAGTCTTTGACTTCACATTGTAGTCCAGGCTAATGTCAAAGTCAAAATGATACTTCTGTCGCAGTCTCCTCAGTGCTGGGATTACAGATGTGTGCAACCATGCCTGGCATTTCAGTAAAGAAAGAATACCAAGGGAAAAGAAACTTATAACAATAAGCCTACCATTAAAAAAAAATAGTGACATACCACTCCATAACAGAAGGACGTGCCCTAAAATTACAGAAAGAAAATGCCTGCTGTTATTCAAAATTTACAAGCTTCATTTATTGCTAATAATGCATAAAATGTTTCAGTTACTGTGGAAACATATTGGTTGCTCTTCAGATTTATAAATGTAGAATTTTCTTAAGACTGAACATATGTACTTCTGGGTGTATACTATAAAAATTTGAAATTAGTACTACAACAAATCCAAGTACATTCATGCTCAACGACAGTGCTATTCACAAGATTCAGTGATGAACATAGTGCAAATATTCATCAAACAGCAAACAAAAAAATCAGTATGTACATACAACAAGATACTATGAACTATTAGAGGAATGAAGGGGCAATGTATGCCTCAGTACAGTAAGTATACAAGTATGGTATGTATAAGGAAGCAGACAGGAAAGGTACACAGTATGAGATCTCATATATATGAGATATAGAGTATAGGTAAATATGTGAGACACAATTCAGGATAGTAGTTACCAAGGCCCATGAAAGGTGGAAATGGGAAACAGTTACATATTGAGTATGGAATTTTTGTTTTGATTGATAAAAAATATTTTAACTGAAAAGGGATAGTATACATATTTTGCTAAATAGCTGTGAACTATACAATATAGGTATCTCATAATACCTGTAGGTATTAGGTATTTTTTGACTGGGGAGATAACTTGCTGGAGATAGCTATGTGCCTGCCTGGGTAGGGCAAGTACCCCAGTTTGATCCACAGAAATGCATGCCATGCTGGCCCTGCTCTGGTCACGCGTGGCCAGTCACCAAAACTGGGGTGTGGCAGTGCATGCCTATAATCCCAGCACTGGGGAGGGTGAGAAGAGGTCATCACTATGAGTCTGAGCTGCATAGTGAAACTATACTAACTAAATAAATTTTTAAGAAAGATTTTTCAAAAATTTTTTTAAAAAATAAAATAGCGATTTTTGTCTTATGTTGTTTCAACTCAAAAATATCAAACATTTTCACGGGAAATAGTAATAAATTTATTTTCCATGAAATCACACTAAAAAGTTAAAATACTAAAATGTATTCAGACAGGATTTGACAAATTCAGGGTTAATTTAGGTGACTCCATAGCAAATTTTATTTTCAAATTTGAGAAATTCGAGGCAATCCAGGATACAACATCAAATCCCTAACAGACAGAAACAAAAAAAAAAGACATATTTTAAAACAGAAATTTGGCATGTTATTGCTCATTTTCCTAAAGATTTTCTGAGGAGGAAAAATTATGACTGTAATAAATCAAATTTTCCTAATGTTATGAGCATAGAAAATAAGTCAAGATACTGCTAAATGGAATATTTCAGAACGATTATTTAAATATGATTTAAAGACACATTATAGTAGTAGAGTTCTAATATGTGCCACATTTCTCCAAAAGTCATATATATATATATATATATATATATATATATATATATATATATGAACAGTATTTCCTAAATAACTCTTCCTGAATACTCTTTTCTTTTCTCTTACATTGTCATGAACTAGCATGGTCCAATGGAAATGTACTCTGAGTCATAATAAACCATATACACAAATTTTAAATATGTTATACCCACATTTTTTAAAATGTGGTTTACTTTTACTGATGCATTTATTTAACCCTAGCATCATTCAACATATAATATGTTAATACTTGAGATATTGTAGAATTCTATTTTCATACAGTTCTTCACAAGTATGTTTGTATTTTATACTAATTCATATCTGAATTCAAACGTGTCTAGCAGCTCCATATGTGATTGACCGCAAGTATATTATTCATATAAAAATGAAAAAAATTGTTATTATCCTTATTCATAAATTAGTGAAATTAACACAGAACTCACTAATCTCACAGAAAGTTGCATGCCTAATGAATGTTTATGAAATCTTGCAATGACATGAAAAACAGTCTTGGAAGTTTTAAGCATTTTAATATAAAAAAGAACCATAGTCATGATTTTGCACTTTGGTCTCGAATGTCCTCTGATAGCCTCACTTATTTAAATGTGTGACTTTCAGAGCATGATCCAATCATGGAGATGCTGAACCCTAAGTGGATTAATGCTCTGAGGACTGTACAGCTCGACGTACTGTTGGAGGCAGGCCATCTCGGGGGACGTGAGACACGGGCAGCAGCAATGAGGGTGCCTCTTCCCGTTGGGTCCCTGCTCTGAGGTGGTGAGGAAGCTCTCAGCCTTCTTCCTCCCATGACCCCTTCCCTGCTAATACTTCTGTCTTTGAACTTGCCAGTTGTACAGTAAAAGGGGAGCCAAAATAAACGTGCATCCTTTTTGTCGCGGGTCTTGTATATTTTGTCCCTGTGACAGAAGAGTTGACTAATTCACATGCACGTTAGTACACTTTCTCCTTTTCTTTGTTTAATTCACTCATTGCAATAGAGAAAGGAAAAAGGAAAAATAAAAAAAAGATGCTCACATCAGACAGGAGACGATACTAACTAGAAGAAATAAACTAGAAAGAGGATCTCTGGAAGATGCAGCTTGCTGCAAAACTTAGCATGCTTAGAGTAAGGCTCGTTGGAAAGTTATTAAAGTAAAATCAATAAAGGAGCCAAAA